>CM053787.1:754959667-755227252 GCA_028749045.1 Cupressus sempervirens | reverse complement strand
TATTTATTACACCTACAAGTATGTGTACTCTTGTGAGTTGTCATGTTGACAACATAGGAGCTCACACCTCTTTTATGCACATGCTGTCTACAACATCTCCACTTGAGATACACCTTGTCATTCTTATCCTCTCATCTAGAATGATGGATAAGACGTGTGCTTAGTTTTCATGTTTATCTTATCTCCTAGTTCTTTCTAGACCCATTCTAGATGCATCTTGAGAGGCCTTTATATATAGGCACTCCTAGTGTCTATGTACACAGAGTGATGTATGAGGACATGCTTTGATATATTGATCATACTCTTTTTGGTCTATAGTTGGCGCTTGTGTTCAAGTTCTTCGATATTGGGTGAATTTTGCGTTAAGGAAAATTCTTACAAAAATGAATAATCAACTGCTCCCAACTTATAGGATCAATCTAGTAACTCTAAATTTTTCAATCTTAATAGATAAAATATGGAATGTGTGACATTGGAGAGAGTGCTTTCCTAAAAAATCTAATCTAAAATTCAACTTTGGTTATGAACATTATCAGGAGACTACAATGCTCTTACCCCTATAACAGGTTTTCCTATTTTTTTTACCGTCCACCTCTGACTAGGCCTCTATGCGGGCCTCTTCTAAGGGCATGGTTGTAGCTAGGTTTGGCTCAGTGTCTCTTGTGAATGCTTCTTTTTCTCCTGATTCCATCTTCAGTGGTGATGCCCTGGATGGGATTCAAACTCCATCCTCTCCTGCCCTTGCCTTTGGTGGTGGTTTTGCAGCCTTTCTATGGTTGTTCCTACTGGGACAACTATTGTTCTACCTCATGGTGTTGCGGGTAGATCTGCCATCTCTTACAATGATGTTGCCACTTATGAGGCTAGCATTGGAGGTTAGATTGTGTATCTGGGGCTTCGCAATGCTATGCCAGTCACTATAAGTAACCTGATAATTGTTTAGCCATATATTATTGATGAGATCTTCACTTATGTAGATGATTTCTCTTCCATTGATGTTATCTTCTATTTTAAGGGTTTCTGGCCCTCTTTGTCGAACCTACACACTTGGATTACCGTGTTCGACAGCCCATCATTTTAGAAATAGCTCAGATATACCCTATGGAAAGGGGTTTTTTCATTGTGAAATTTGATACTATTGAAGATAGAAATGTCATCCTGCATCATGTTTTCTCATGGGGGGAGAAGTTTCCCTTGATGGCTAAACCTTGGTATAAGGATTTTGACCCATCGACAAAATCCTTTAATAAGATCCCTCTGTGGGTCAAGTTTCCAAATCTCCCCCTTCACTTATGGTCGGATTCAATCTTGGAGGTAGTGGGGGATGCCCTCAGAGACTTCTTGCTAGTTGATATTGCATCTTCCAATGTGTTTCAGATGACATATGCTCACATTTTGGTTGAGATTGATGTCTCCAAGGGACTCCCTAAAAATATTAAGTTGGCCTCTCCTCTTGGATCTTGGATTCAACTTCTTGATTATGAAGATATCCCCTTCCGATGTAGGAAATGCCACAAGACCGGCCACCTTGTTGTCCACTGCTCCTTTGAAAAATATAGACTAAATAAGTCACCTTCTTGGTGGAAGGGGGTTTTGAATGATCACTACACGGTTCAAAAAGTCCCCTTTGTTGGGGATGGTGACTCTTCTTAGGACACTTTGGTGATGAAATCGATTGTTTTCTCCAATGGTACGATTGTTGCCCTAATGGTGGTGACCTCTTATGTTCACCCTCTTTTAGTTTCTATCACTGGTGATTCAATTACTACCCCCTAGGGCTCAGTCTTAGGATGTTGTTGCTCCATCTCATGATGTTGTTGTCCCTTCTTCTGCCACAGTCCATTCCCTGACTATGGAGATTTTGCAGGATGGTTGTGTTGTTGTTGACATTGCATGGTAGAAGGATGCTGGTATGGTGGAGGATGGATGGACCACATTAAAAGGAAAAAAGGTCAAGCCCTCCACTCCTTTTGATATGGCATTATGATCTCAAAAGATGGGACTAAAAGGGAAAGCTTGAGTCCCTGTTGTAGTTGTCCTATTTTTAGTTCTCCTAGCTTTTTTGGCATATTGTTCCTTGTAGACTAACATGGTAAGGGACTTATTTTTTATTCCTCTTTTTACCATAGGGTTTCAGGTGCCTATTCAAACCCTGTTTATGTGGTTGAAGAGTATTGTGTTATCTGTGATGCCACCCTCGTCACTTTGTCTTGGTTGGTGACCTGTTTCACCTTTGGGTTATAGTTTTGTTTGGTTTGCATTTCATTGAAAATTTTATGATTTGTAAAGGGTTTCAGGCACCCTTCAAAACCTATTTTCCTTAATCAAAAACTATTGATTATGTTCAACATATTCTATTATTTTGTACTGCTAAAACCAAACACTGAAGTAAGTGATTTATTAATTAAATTCATTGTTAAATGTTAAAGCTCAATATGTTAATTTTAATTCAATGTTTAATGTTATATTTTCTTTCTTGACAATTTAGTAAGATCTTTAGAAAATGTCAAAATATTGCATAAGCATAACAATAAAATAAAATTTCATATGTGTACACTCGAATGTGTCACACTCTAAACCCTTCTATCCAAACGATTCCATGAGTTTGGAATGCTTGGATGCCGGCTTAGAGCTCCCTATCCACGGAGTGCAAGAGAGTGTATTTCAAGTTCAAGGGCTCTCAGCTGAGCCTTAGGAATACTCTTCTTGCTAGTAAACCATGCAATGGGAGGTTCCAAAGACAAGATGCAAGAATGCAAATGTCTCAAGGAGTTCCTCAAGAATGCAATGCAAGTATGGAAACTAAGCTAAGATGAGAATGCAAAATGCAACTA
Organism: Cupressus sempervirens; assembly: GCA_028749045.1. Classification (NCBI taxonomy): domain Eukaryota; kingdom Viridiplantae; phylum Streptophyta; class Pinopsida; order Cupressales; family Cupressaceae; genus Cupressus; species Cupressus sempervirens. The sequence continues at coordinate 755,224,418 of CM053787.1, read as the reverse complement.
TGGTAAAATGAGATGGCAATGTTACAAATCCAACTATTAAGCTATGTGATCTAATTATTTGCAAAGAAAACTACACTAACATGCAATATGATCTTAAGACTAATATGAAGGAAATGAGAGAATGAGACAAGAAATAGAAGTTCTCCACAAAGCTCCAAAGAAACCTGTTAGAAAACCTGTAGCATAACAATATTCAAAATGAGGGATTGAGGGGGAAAGCTCTCTCCCTTTTAAAGTTGTATGGATGATAGAGATCAAGATGAAGATGGTGGATGATCAACGGTGGAATTTGAAAGAGGAGTGATCCATGTGCACACACAAGTCAACCAATAGAATATAAGTTTACTTGTCATATAAGACAAAAGTCTCACAAGCCTTTTCTTTTAATTGTAAAAGAGAAAAAGGACTTTATGTGTGCACTTTAAGTGGGTTAGAAGAATGGGGTCTTTTATTTAATTAAAAGGGGACATGTTCTTTTAATCAAATAATGAACTTAGGATAGCATAGTCAAACTATAGGTTATAATCAAATAAATTGATTATTAGCAATTTGGTCTAGGTAAATGATTGAATTAATTTAGCCAAAATGTTGAAAAGGGGGCTAATAGTCTCGATGACCATTTTTAGGTGATTACAATATGGAACTCCAAAATTTTCATTGATATTCCTTGAAAATTACAATCTGAGGAAGATCCATGTACAATGGTTGTAATTTGATTAAACAAAATAGAACTTGGAGCCAGACTTTAGGGGAAAAGTTGAAAACCATAGTACTATTGTACTAGTCATTGTAGCAAGCACGAGACCCTACTAAGGCAGTGAATTCTTCTAGCCATGGGTTGTTCATTGCCACTTCATCCAAATTATACCATTTTTAGAGAAAATCCAAGCCAATTTCTATCTATTTCATATGGTGCTTCAACTGCCCAACAGAAATGGTTGTAGGGCCACATTCTAGCTAGGTTCTAGAAGTTTGTGGATTTCACCCACCCAAGGTATCCCACCCCAATGATTGCATGAGAAACAATTTCAATGTCATTGCCCATGTATTTTTCTTTAAAAGTCTTCCTTAGGAGTAACAAAATGTTGACCCTTTCTTCTTCAAGGTCAAGCAAAGATGCTAGAAAATAGGACATAATGTTCATGTTGACATGGTACCTATTCTCATTCTGCAAAAACTCGTGCCCCAAAACCATTTTCACAGCATTAATAATGAAATGCATAGCAGGAAAAACCTCATTGTAAATTGACAAGAGGTTTTCATCAGGGATGTCACCTAAAAAGGTCTTCTATTCCTCTTTCAATTAGCATGTAAAGAAAATTGGAGTGTCCATCTTGATGACAGAGCAATGACTACTAGTCTACCACACCAAGTAAACTAGACCATAATTTAATGAGCACTAAAAGTATACCTATTACCAAACTATTGACTACCAAAAATGAGATGAGCAATGACAAAATAATATCAATTTCCTATTACTAAGATGAGTGGTTGAGTGATGGTCCACACACATTTGTTCGTCTGGATTCTAGTTCAATTATTTGAAATGATAAAATCTTTGCAAATCTTCAACATAAATGCAAGTTTGTGCTGAAAATATTGTGATGAGTGGGAAGCTGATGGAAGAGGAAGTGACAAGACATTTATTTATTGTCCACTATAAGTGGTACAGGGTGGAAGGAAACTTGTCACCATTTCAGAGACTTGAACAAGGTTGAGGTTTCATTCGAGACATCTAGCCCAAAATAAACCTTCAACTATTGATATATTATCATTGGACAATAGTCTATAGAACTAGATGGATGTTACCAATTCCACACATATGTTGGAGATATGATATGTTAGTGGAAACATTTCCCAAAAATCCATCACTTCATACCTCAATTCTTCCTCACATGCAGCATGTGTAGTATGTACTGTGTACTACTACTAACCAGTAAGTACTTACTAGAAAATGAAATTACGTTTCACACAAATTTGGAAAGTAATAATTAAATACATCATACTGTAAAATAACTGGAGCCCAAAAGATAACACCATGCCCACTGAAATATCAAATATCCACAAAAAAGGGTTTACTTTGCATTATATTCTATGTATCTGCTTTACATTTTATCTTCATATATATAGTATACCAAAAATGGTTGTGGTTTCCCTCAAAAAGGGAAATGAAAAAGCTTTGAACCATTACATTTCAAATTCATATACTTTTGAAAATATCTTTTACAAAATAACCCTAGCTAAATCGAAGATTCTTTGTGTAACACTTATTTTATCCTTCAAAACATCCCAAAAGTATTGAAGTTTCAATTTTTTTTGTTCTGCCACATTTGCAATTTGTTCTTTAAAATTAGTCAGATCGAGACCCATTTCAATGAACATCGCTCGAAGATCTACCTTTTCCTACTCCTTTTCAAGTTTTTTGATAACATCCCTGAGATTAGTAGAGAGAACCTATGAAGCTGCAATAAGCCTAGTAGTAAGATCACTTTGTTCCTCATCCTCCTCCACAGGTTGACAACATGGCTTGAATTTTCATTCGATGATCCCTCTTCCATAGGCTGTCCCATTTTTGGCAACCAATTATGTTTTTGATAATGGCAACCACTGAGCAAGATGTCTACAATTTAAAGAATATTTTTTTAACTATATTCCACTATGCCACAAATGCAATAGGACATTCCATATATGTGTCATCCTATAGAAAACCTCACTTTCTTATCACTCTTTGATTTAATATTGAGCATAATCTTTTGATAATCTAACAACTGATTTGAAAAACATACAATTAATTTCTAGTTGTTGATTCATTGAGTAATCACGTCATTTTCTAGCACATTCGCCAATGCACTATATTTTTTTTTCAATAGATGAGAATCTTATATATATATATATATATATATATATATATATATATATATATATATATATATATATATATATATATATATATATATATATATATATATATATTCCAATACACGAGAAAAATCACCTAATCAAATTTATTTTCCAATAAATAGAAAAAATCGCCTAATACAATATATATATATGTATGTATGTATGTATGTATCCTATCAAAAGGACAAAATTGCCTCGATTTGATGAAATTTTGTAATGGTTAGAGACAAATTGCATCTAACATTAAACTTTTCCTGACATTGAAAAAAATTGCCAATTGAATTAATTTTTGTCCCCCTCCCCCCCCCCCAAAGATAATGTTGGATTTGCCACAAATTTATATTTTTTCTGAGAGGGGGTTTCTTAAAGTTATCCATGTTGCTCAAAGTACTTGAGGTGCATAACCTTTTCTTACAAAATCAAGAAATAACCCAATACGAGGTCTAGTTGGACCAGTATGCAAAAGAAAATGCCACTTGGCAAGATTATGATAAGATCTTGCAGAAATTTCCTCAACTTTTCTTGAGGACTTGAACTATGAATAAATTTTGATGGAATACAACATAGAACTTTATATTGTTTGTTTTTTTAATTAGAATATTTTTCTTTCATATTACAAAGCTCATTGAGGAGGATGAAACACATGGGCATAGGGTATGTTACATCCCAAATGTTTACCCAATTTAAATAATCATATAGCCATTATGTAATTCATGTTAACTCAGTTGGCTAGTAAATTGGTTGAATAATATGATCATGTGAAATGGAAATATGGTTGTTTATTTTAATTCATGTGAAGATGACATGCTAATGGATCATTCCATTTGTATTTACAAAAAGAAAATATTTTATTATTTTAAGAAGTTTGGAAAAGTTAGTTGCATGTTTGAAACTATCGTTAGCCATTATGATGATTATAAAAATGATTTTTGATTATAGTTACCTTGATTTATATTAAGGAATATTTTATTATTGTGGAAATTCTTCTTGGTTGCAGAACACGGAAAAGGGGGGGATAATGTAGGAGTATCTTGGGTCTTGAAGCAATCTTGCATCAACCAAAAATATTTCTCTGTTTGTAAAGTAGCATTGGTGTTGGAGTTGTATTTTTTGTATTTCACATTCTTGTTGCAAGAGATGTAACTAATTTTTCAGAATGATTTAGAGGCTGAAAATTTTAGGGATTGAAGAGGGTCTAGATTACTATCTATGGTTAAGAACGCAAGTCCTAATTCACTATGAGTTGGGATATATGGTCATTTTTCTAATGCATCAATTTTCTACCAGTTTTCACAACAAGTTTTTGTGTGTGACTTTTGAGATGGATACACACTAATCCTTAATGAATCAGACTTTGCGCACTTAAGGTGTTTTAGGGAACCTAAATTACTAACATTAGTTAAAATCACAAGTTCTAATTTAATCAGAGCTATGAGATATCATTTTTTTCCTCGAACATCGATTTTCAGAAAGGATTCACGGAAACATGTGGAGTTTTCATCTTGCATAGTTTCATATGAGGAAATGGGATCTTTTTAAGATAGATTCATGTCCTTGGATCATGTGTGGACCTAAATATGGCTTGGTATCAATTTTCATTCTTATTTTCTATAGTTTTGGTTTACTCTTCCAAGGAGGACCTATAATGTAATTAAATGCTCGACTAGCCGACTTGTGGCTTAGCTACCTATATAAGGTGCTTGGATTGATGTAGACAATCATTATGTAGAAGATAGATCATGAGAAGATCCTAGAGAAGAAGGCAAGATGTGAGCTTTGACTTGAGTTCATAATTCTTTGTATATGGTTGTAACCAAGAAGGCCTCATAGTTAGGCATATTTGGATTCATTTTCTGATTATATCAATATGGTTGCATAGAATATGGTCTATGTTTCTCTATTATTTATTTAATTTGTATGTTGCTTCTATGTTAATTCCTCTTGAATCTACCTATCCCTATGTCAGGTGGTATCAAACCAGAGTTCTTTCTTATGGATTAGATCGTGGAGAACCTTATTGGATTGGTTGTAGGGTGGTAGCTCTAAAATCTGACCTATAACTTGTAGAAGGTTATGATCTTACAGGAACCTGATTGTAAAGATGGTTTGTGGTAGAGGAAATGTTGATAATTCTATAATGGATATGTTGAGACAGATTGCAACCAAACTTGAAGTTGTGGAGATAGCGCAAAGAAGAGGTGAACGTCTTGAAGATGTTAGTGATGAAGAAGAGGCAGCACCTAATCCTGAACCTATACCTGAAGTTGAACAAGATGAGGAAAGACTTTTGAGAGTTTTGTCTAAAGCTAATTCCAGACCTGTTGTTGAAGTTTATCACTATGATGGGAGACTTGAGACTAATGCATTGTTGGATTGGATCACTAAGATGGAAAAATATTTCGAGTATGAAAGTACTCCTTATAATAAGAAGGTGAAGATTGCAGTCATGAAGTTGAAAGGTCATGCATCTCTTTGGTGGGATCATTTGCAAACTGACAGACAAAAGAGAGGAAATGAATAGATCAAGACATGGATGAAGATGCTTGGAAAGATGAAGAAGAAGTTTCTCCCAACAAACTACCATGTTTGTTGAGAAAATTGTAAAATTTGAGACAAAAGGACATGAGTGTAAAGGAATATACTAAGGAATTCTACAAGTTGGATATTAGATTTGGACATGTTGATGATGAATGTAACGCCCCGTCAAGGGATCCAAAAGAAATAACCTAAATTTTTACGTTAAACAAGAAAGATAATCATACACATCAAACTCATAGTAGTAGAAGCAATAATATACAGTCAATTAAAAGCATACCTAACAGGTTACATTCCTTAAAGATCCCAAGACGTTGAGTCACATTTAAATTTAATTAATACTAAATTTAACAACTACCACATCCACATGAAAGAATAATTAGAAAGTCTAATGTCCATTTAAATAATATACATTTGTTTTGAATGCCTCTTGGCAAATGAAATTTGGAATGCTCAATCATCCACTGTACATGTCATTGGGTATGAAAGGCTAAAAGAATATACATATGTAGAAATAGAAATACATCATCCTCTTCAGATCCATCATACAAGTACAATAAAATAAATGAAACCATCCACTATATATGATACATCCATCCAACATAAAAGATATAAACATCCATCATGAAATATAACCATCCATCATAATAATACATAGATAGAATGAAAGGAAATGCAGACAAGGAATGCTTCAGGCATGGTGACTATGGACAGATCTCAATGGAAGAGTAGAAAGCACTACCACCCAACCACGTGGAACCTAAATGGTCCACTCCCATTGCACTAAGGAGATAGTCTCAAGTCTCAAATAGGATATCAAACCAAATATCAAAAGTACTCTCTAAGTTTGGGAATCTTAAAAGTATTCTAACTCAAGGGTTCCAAGATAAGTCAATATCTATACCTAGAAGCACACAAGACACGTAGGAAACCTACTATGTAAGCGGGCAAGTTTCATCGCATGAATCATGCTAGAGTTACCCTAGGAATCTCTCAGGACCCCAAACCCCTAGTGATCCCTATGTGGCCACTAGTATCCTCTTGTACTGACAAGGCATACTATAGATGCAAAGTTGCAACTAAGCATTTTCTCTACTCTCATCCTAGTCTGTACTAGCACTCGATGCATGGGCGAGAACATACAAAGACTCTTATTAGGTTCATTTTTATTCTCATTTAGTGTAATGTTTTCACTTATTAAACAACTTACAATGGGTTACCCTAGAAACCACATAGGGCCCTAGTCCCCATTGTAAGCCACTCCCCAACATCACATATAGATTACCTACCCTAAGCTCATGAAATCACAAACCAAGAATCATAGTAAAATCACCTCAGTCCTATACAAGTAACTAGAAAGCAACAAAAGATAAATCACAATACCCATCAGTTCTCAATGAGAAACTGGAAAGTATCCCAATAATATTGATCAATAACTCAAATGGTTAAGTCAAATATCTCATAGCATAAATCTCGCTATCTCACAAAGACACTGAAAATAGTAACCAATAATATAAACACACTCAACATAGAGCATACCATCACATCACCATAGTTAGGTAAAAGCAATCAAGATCGAGTCAGCATGATACCACACCCACAAAACTCATGAGCCTCTGGTAGACATCCTAGAACTAGCCAACAATCTAGTCAACCCAAAACCCCAAACATAGACACCATACAAAAAACAAGGTGCAAGTTTCATGTTTTGATTTGTTTTTGAAACACATGGTTAAGTTAAATATAAGGTTCCAGTTTTTGTTTCAAAGTTTGTTATCAAGTAAAGAAATATTCTCTATTTTCCCTATAATTAACCCATGTATTTTTTTAAATAAAACAAAGATTTACCCCCATAATTTTGAAATCAATTTTCTAAAATATTCTAAGGGTAAATTATATATATTCATTTAAAATTTGCTAAGATAAATTCTTATTGTTTTCTGATAAAATAATTGCAATTCTACTAGAGTCAGAATTTAAATAATCTTCAACAAATTTAAAAAGATCTCTTATCTAACTAATGCTCATAATAAATTAAATTAAATTTATTTTAAATACACTAATATCTATTTAAATAACATTTAATTAATTATTATTAAAAAAATTTAAATTAATTTATAACTATTTAAATAACATTAATTAATTATTATAAATTAAAAGATTTTAATAAATTCTATTAATAAAATTAATATTTAAAAAAACAAATTATAATTAATAATATTTAAAACTTTAATTAAATTAATTTTAATAAAATTAAAAACTTTATTTAAAAAAAATTTATAAAACGATTATAGCCCGTCAACTATATTAAATAGCTTATGGCCCGCAGTACTTTGTACCTGTCATCGTAGTACCTGCAACGGTAGGTACTAGTTGCACATGGCAGTAAAGGGGGGGAATATGGGGTAATTCCCCCCCCCTCATAAAAAAAAATTCAAGTTTTTTTTATTTAATAGCATTTTTAAAAAAATGTTTTATTATTATTTGCAATATAATTTTTATATAAATTAATTTAATTAAAACCCCTTTTTTTTTACAAAATCTCAGCTTGATTTGATAGAGATATTATGACCAATCGGTTGAATTCACAAATGGAATCTTAAAATTTATTACAAAACCCTACCTCGTCTTTTAAAAAAAGAAAACTATGGAAAGAAATATTATATTGCTCATTTAAAACTTCCCATGCATAGAAGATTTAACACATGAACCAGAAAATCATAATATGATAAAATTCATCACAAGAATTATCCAGACAACCGTTTAACAGACACAATGAAGATAGGAAGGAGAAATAACGTATTAAAATATGTGAAAATCACAAGCGTCTACCTGGACACTGATGCTATTGCTACACCCTAAAAAAACTATAGAGAAAAATCCTTCTCTCAAAACTTTCTCCTTTCTGAAAATTTCTTCCTTCTCCAAAATTTGTGATCCCTCAAAAATGAACCCCCAAATTGTGATAAGGAGTTCTCTCCTAAAATCAGGGCACTAATTGTGTGTTCACCCAAGAGAACTCCTTGCTCACCAAACTTCAACTCCAAATTAACTTTTCTTTTTCTTTCATCTTTTCCATGCACATTTATTAAGTTATTAAATAACTTTATTTAATTTTCACTGGACTTCTTTTTAAATTAATTTATTAATTTTAATCTCATGCATGCATCATGCAATCATGAAACTTTTAATAGATTAATTTCTTTTCCACTTCTAAATTTATTTTCGAACATTTAATTTGATAATTATTTATTAACTTAAATAATATTATTATTTAGCATTTATTTAAAAATGAACTTTAAACCTATTATTATTAAATTAAATTAATATTATCACATTCTAAATTTATACTTATAACTTTTATCTTTATATTTAATTCTTTTCATTTAATTAATTTTTCAATTAATTAAATATAATTAAATATTAAAATATCATAAAATTTTCCATTAATTTAAATCATTAATTTAATGTTTTAACTACACATAATTAATAGAAAATTCACCAAAGACCCATAGAGTAAAATACGACAACCCATCATAGAAAAACACATACAAAATCAAACTAAAGGACTATAATCACAAATTAACATCATCTGACACATTCGTAGGGCACACAACTCAGATACTTGTCCTAATTTTCTAAGACAAATGGCTTAAAGGTTTAGGATTTGGACTTAAGAATTTATCTCCCCTCTCTTACCATTGAGATAATGCGATAGGGTACGCTCGTCCTGGCAATTCAGGGAAGTCAATACCCAGTACTTACAACCTACATTAAATCCACGCATGTACAAACACAATATATACTAAGCTAAACAGGCAATGGCAGGAAGTGGTGCATCATGTAGATATCAACTAGTAAGTGACTACGACTCCCTTCCTTAACCACATCAGAAACACCATACAGAAAGAAAATAAACACACACACCATACACATGTAGTATGGGGTAAGTATCCATAAGAAAACGAATATGATAATCCATCTAACTAAACATCATCAATAACTGAAAAAACATTGTAATAATCATCATGCATACATGAAGTATAGAGTACCAAGTAATCTCATCATATATCAACTGAATCTAAAACAATATCTAATAATCTCAAAATAATGTTATTAATCATCAAACATAAAAATGGCCTATGTCATGCCCATATTTTCCTACCCAAAATAAGAAATAAATTTCTTTAAAGGAGGACATGATTAAGATAACTATTTTCAACTACAAATTTCAGATCCACACTATAAGGAAATGAAACTTTGATTAACTAATTGATTTGAACTCAAAAGAGCATTAGATTTCCATTTAACAGTCTTTCAAATATGCATCTTAATAAGACATAGAACTATTTCTTTTATTTTCTTTGTTTTCTTGTATTCAAATAGGAAACCTTTCATACATCACAAATGTAAGATCACAAACTTCTCTTTTGCATTGAATCATACACACAATCTTAAATCAAGTAGCAAGGCTTAGCTTTTATAAGTTTCATTTTCATTTCTTTGCAAGATACAACAATAATTATCAAAACCATTCACACAAGTGCCCTTTTCCACCCTACCATAATGGCATCATGAGGCTGCTTGTGCCCTAGCCATACCCCCAGGCAAGAGAACTCATTTCAACCAAGAGATCATGGATGCAAGCCTAAGAGTTCTCTCTAAACACTATGTAATAAATTTTCTAACAATATTTCATCTCAATAGGTAAGAACTACTCTAAATGTATATAAGTTACTTATCTTTTCAAGAGCTCTCCCTTTAGATGGACCTTCATCTTCAACCAAGAACCATTCCTCCTCTTCCTCCATCTTCTTCTTCCTCTCCATATTTCTATCATTCTCCCCTCCTCTTCTGCATATATCTTCCCCTTTTCATCTCCAACAATGGTGAAAAAGTCCCTCCTCCAAAGTCTTCCTCCCTCTTTTATGAAGGCACATGGCTCTCTTATCAATGTGTCATAACCCATTGTTTCCCACTATTCATTTTAATCACATTTGAAGTGGGGCCCTTTTGAGGTGTCATAATGTAAATTTTAACCATGATTTGACCCTCAACTAACCCCCAACCTTAGGTAGTATAAGTGGGTTAGGTTATTTTACCCCAGAATGCACTCTAGGATCCATTTTAACCCCTCTAAAGTCCAACTTTAGTTCATATCCGATTTTACAAAAAGTTTGCATTGAGGTCGACTTTGATTGTTGTACAAGAGTTGGCATAGTTTTCTCAAAGGTCTTCATAATCATTCGATTAGGCCTTCATAATCATCCGCTGTACAAATTCAAATTTAACATCAGTAACTCAAACATATAAATATAAGACTGTAAACATTAATACATATCCTTGAATTAACCATAGATCAACCCATTAGATCAATATCATATTCCAACATCATTTCTTTAGAATCATTTGCATATGAAATTCATTTACAAATAAGTATCATTCTTTTTACTTTAATTGCTCTAATTACAAACTTTTCAAGAATAATAACCACATTAATAATTCATAGCATATGTATCAAAACACCTTACACCTTACACATACATTAATCAAATTTATCAAGCATAAGTACTTACTCTCACTAATTATAGGATTCAAATCATAATATCTCTTAGAATAACATAACAAGTATCACTAGTATTCATTGTGTTATCTATATTCTATTCATTTATGTACTTCTTTATTTTGAATTAAAATGATACATAATTTACTTCAAAACAATAATCGCATAACGCAAACTTGATTTCCATTTTCATAGTCACCTTATGTAGAATGTATTTACCACAACACAATATCTATTCAATTCAATTGGCCATAATTTCAATTACTAAAACTATCTAATTATCATGATGAGATAAGATGAATAATATAAATTATTTATCCATAAGGTAACTCACATTAGCTAATCAAGATGTTAACATAAATTACACAATTCATCATAGTGTGAATTAGTTCTAATGCTACCAGTCTCATAAACTATCTAAACTATCGTATCATATGTAAAGAGGTCCAACCATTTCTATTTGTAATTATTGTCAATTGTATGAACAAAATCCACAGTTGATCATAAGTTGAGTCTAACTTTGCACATTAATTAAATAAGTAGAATTCTTCTATACAAAGTATCACATCCACATTTGCACCTAATATTTAGATGGTTACGAATGATAAGTCAATCTTTTTTAAACAATACTAATCATAGCAAGTCACATAAGGATTCTCCCTAATCATGTTATTGCATAAGTCTTATAATGTTCTTCTAATGAGAAAATTAATATTTGCTACTAATCAAATTATATTGTAGACAAATTAACAATCGTTCTAGTCCTTACTTGGATGGGACCTTACAGCCTAAAAGAGTTTGGTAATGATAGAAAAAATGTAAACTAGGGGCAGGCATTACAATGAAGTTAAGAAAGTGGCTAGATATCTGAATGGCCTGAGAATATCAATTCAAGATGAGATCAGCTATATTAAGATGGATAGCATGGAAGAGGTATATCAATTTGCTTTGAAATCTGAAGAAAGGTTGTCAAAGAGACACGATCAAAGGCAACAAGGAAGAGGTGGAAAATTTCAAAGAAGTAGAGGTAGAACCTATGGAGAAAGTAACATATCTGACAATACAATGCAAGATAAAGGATGGAAAGATGAACTTGCTAAAAGAGGTAATTACTCTAGAGCTAGCTATACTAGTTACTCTGAGAATAATAATTGTGGAAAAAGAGAAGAGGGATCTTGGTTTAAAGGCACTTGTTACAAATGTGGTGAAGAAGGACATAGGGCCTTTGAATGTACTAACTCTGGAAAGAAGATTGGAGCTAATAGCAAAAATACTTTAGCTTGTGAAGAAGTTGCTGAAACACTTAATGAACCTAAAAATAGTGAGAACCTGATGTTAAGAAGGATTTTGTGGAATGAAGAAGCTGATGAGGAACCTATTTTGAGAAAAATATTCAAAACCAGATTTAAGATTGTTAGAAAATGTTGCAAAGTAATCATTAATAGTGAAAGTTCAGATAATTTGGCACTCAAAGAGCTGGTTAACAAATTGAAGTTGTAGAGATTGAGACATCATAAGCCTTACCATGTTGCTTGGATCCAAAAGGAGCATAAATTACTTGTAAGTGAACAATACCTTGTCAAATTTAAAATTGGGAATTATCATAATGAAGTCTTGTGTGATATTATGCCTATGGATTGTTGTCATATTATGTCCTCTTGAATCTACTTGGCCTTGTGTTAGGGGAAGCATTGCAAAAACAAAAATTGGGATTAGGGCACCAAAAGTCCACTTGCAGGCCATCGTGTATGGATTTTAACCATCTTGGCTAAGGTTAAACGACTAGGAAAGCAAGAGTATACCTTGGACAACCACGAGCTAACCAATCAGTTCATAACATTTATCAATTTTTTTAAAAAATAAAAAAATTAGTAAGACAAGTTATTACCTATTTATTTGAGATTATTATGGAGCATCTTGTTATGCACTATATAATTAACACCATGATAATAGGATACCTATACTTACACATACATGTATATGTGCATAAATCAATATTATGACACAAGAAATACAAGATTAAATTCACCCACGTGTATGTATATGTGTACGCAAAAATATAGGTGGCATAAGTACCATGATGCCAATATATATATATTAAATCACTTGAGGGAGAACCTTTATCATTATTATTGTTACATAGCATAGAGAGCCCATTTGATTTATTTTGAGAGACTTCCTATCTTTCTCATTAGGGTTATATTTCTCAAATCTTCTTTTCAAATATTTGAACCAATGGGGTTTAATTATTTTTGAACCAATGCTTTATATTTTCACTCTTTGGAACCAATGCTTGGTTGTGTTCGCCTCCTCGACCTTTTTTGTAACCAAGCATACACTTGCAAATTGTTTTATATCTTCTCACCATAACCTTGCGAGCATTCTTCCAAGGTCACTAGCTCATCAATTTCTAATCATTCCTCTAGTAATAAATATAAGCCATAGTACAAGCATTGAAGTTAGTCTTGTGATCGAGCTTCAATATCTTTCAAGAGCCAAGTGCTTGTGGTTTTTAGACTTGCCAAATCTTTTTATAGCATCCAACATCTTCAAATTTTCATTACGTCTACCGAACGAGGATACCATTTATACCTATGTAAGATTGCACATATTTTCTAGTCGTACAGTAAGATTAAGCATTTCATTCATTCCATTATGCTACAACAGAAAGATCGAATGATGATATCATAGATTTGAACTTTGTATGTTGTCAATTTCTTACTACAAGTAGCATGTCATGTGTTGTGGTTCCACAACGCAAGCCCGATTCCCGCCCTACTTTATTTTGGGCTTTTCTAAAGCTCTAGTTCAAGGTCTCGAGAGTTTTTACAAGTCATTTTTGAGAACTTACACCCCCCTAGTTCGCATAGGTCCTATCAAGGAAGCTCAGAGGTCAGAAAGTTGTGAAGAAGAAATCAAAATTTGGATTTATGGCATATTAAGTGTACTTGGTTAGGTGCGCTAGTACGCCCAAAGAAGAGTTTTGCATTACATATGCACAATTGCGTAGCTACGCACCTGTGCAATTATGCCAAGCCCCAAAAGTCTATATATTCAAAGGGGAGTCCTCATATCCCCTACCTTGCATTTGTCTCTCTCATCGCGATCAAACTTCCCTCTCGATCACACCTTTGTGTTTTCGTCAGCTCTGCTCAACCACATCTCCATATGTTGCATTCACAATCATTGAGTTCTCAACACTGCACCTCCGCATCTAGATAGGTGCACACTCTATGTAATGACCCTGCTCAAATCTAATTGAAAACTTCTGATCGAAGGCTCAAGAAATTTTGTCAAACAACTCACATGCAAGGGTCATATGACTGATATAGTATTTCAATTTGCTTTAATGACTCTTCTTCAATTTGCATCAATGAGAATCTTTTGCAAGAAGACTCAAAATTGACTACACAATGACCTAACATGAATGTGCAACTTATTTTGAAAATATTCAATGCATATATATAACTAAAAACTACTTGCAATATGATGTCACAACAAATAGTAATTGTGACAAACACTTTGGATGCAACCTATGATGGTGTTAATGCACTTATAGCCAAGTGGTATTAACACAAACACTTGGTATGCAAAATTATAACATTATTTATGCTAAAAAGAGAACTTACAGCCAATTGACATTTTGTCAAACAATTGGCATGCAAACTAATAAGCTAATCATGAATGATAAACACATATTCACTTACAACTATATTAGACCAGCAACTTATGTCCCCTTTATTGCACATAAAATGTCAACTACAATGCTAGTATGAAATGGCCAAGACTCTTGGCTTACATCCGCAAGAATAATGCTTTAATTTGTTACAAACTTTCACCTACAGCCATACCTTCTAATAGGCATCTAAATGATAAGAAAAATGCATGGAATATCCAAAGGAACCTGATTGTAGATGGCTGTAATAATTTTCTTTGCTTTTTCGAATTTGTTTTTTCAGATTGCTTTTTTCGGATTGCTTTTTTGGACTGCTTTTTTCAAACTGCTTTTTCGGACCGCTTTTTTCCGATTGCTTTTTTGGACTGCTTTTTGTACTCAAATATTTTTTCTCAATGTAGCAAAAATAGAAGATTGAAGTATCTTCCTCCCAGCTGCAATAATTCAGGTAATATTTCACACCCTCAAAATTGTGTACTAATTGAGAGTTTTTGTTCTCAATGGCCAATTGTGACTACTGCAGAAACCCTAGGTTCCACAATGCACATCAACAAACATCAACATCAACAACAACAAATCTGCTTACTGAGAATGAAGCCCAGGGTGCCTATTTATTCTTTTTTCTCCACTTTCTCCAGAAACTTCTAGAACATTATTTTATTTATTAAGTGACTTTATAAAATATTTTATAATTCAAGTCACTTTATTAAATTAATTAAATATAAAGTTACCTTTTTATATTTGTTTATTTGATAACTTTATAAATAATTAACTCAATACCACTTATTTATTTAATTAAAATAATTAATTAGTCATCCTTATAAAATATTCATTATTTTGAACAACTTAATTAATTAAATTAATTAAATCAAAGTACCTCCAAAATGGGGACATGACAGTCCGCCCCCCTGAAATTGCTTGTCCCCAAGCAATCTCATCAACAAGTACCATTCTCCTCCACCTGGATCCCAAGTGAAAACCTGTGTAATATCTCAATCCTCACCATACTCCCGTGAAGAAATCATCAGCATCAACAGTATAAAAATTAGTAACTGAGAAACTACACTCAACACCCAAACAACTGACATCACTGACAAAATCATCTGAAGACCAATTGTAGATGCCGATAGAAGAAACCACTCTATGGAACTCAAGCCAACTGAAACATCGACTCTATCAAAACTTAAATCCCTGTCTAATTGACACTCGCACCCAACTACACTGTGGATATGACAACAGCCATAGGTACCTGAGTCACTGCCACCAAATCCAATCTCTGATAAACTATCTTGGGTGTGTCGATATTGCAGGCTGTGTAACTTGCAACTACCAATTCTATTTGCAAAAGATGGTGTCAATCCATCCCATAATGGATGGTAAGAAACTGGAGCCGATCTACACCTGCGTGAAATCAAATCTTCTATCTCTAGGTCAAAAGAAAAATGATGAGTGTACCCCACCGTATAATGCCAGTAGGAACCCCCAAACTCTGCTAGTGGCTCACCATCACTGAACTAGGAATCAACAGATGGCTCCAATCTCTAACTTTGAGTGGTTGTAGGCTGGATAGAACCCTATGCAATCCACTCAACAAACCCCACCAAAAAATCCGTGTGAGGTAGCATAGTAGAAAGGATCACTATGATCTCCCCAACCAATCTGCGAATAACACTAGTACCTCAGATGAGAACACCTTCTGACACTTTATGCGAGTCCAGACGAACACGTGCACTATCCAGCAAATACTCCATGAACGGTTCAGTGCAGTAAAAATTATACGAGGAAGCATCAACATACTCCCCTACACACCACAACTGATCCCTCTGTAAAGGTGGGACGACCAACTGTACCACACTATCATCTGTGTGAGAAGAATCAATCTAGAGACTCGACTCCACTGGTATCCCAAACTCATTAGGACCAGGTACTTCCAAATCTTGAACATGTGTGTCAGCCCCAACAACATGTTCCTCAGTAACAACTGCAAGGGTGTACTCACCACCAACCACCTCAATATACAAATGAATTGGGTCTGGGGCTAGTTTAGATCGCAAATGCTCCAACTCCATGGTCACCTCCTTTAACTGAAACTACAACTCCTGTAGATCTCGTTGTGTGTCCTCCAAAGCCTCAGTAGTCGCTATGAGCTCCTGGGTAAGCTCACTCACCTCCTCCTCATGATCCAAGAGTGCCTCATGGGCTATACTCCCCCACTCAACCAGGTGATCACAGTCGGCTACCAATTGTAAGTAATCTTGTCTCAAAACCCTGATAGCTTCACGCAAGGCATGAATCTCTGCCAAAGAAAAGTAACCACCGCTGGACTCATCTGTCATAGAAGCACCCCAACCAGTAACGGCCAACAACTGACGAGCAGTATCAAAATGCTCAAGAGCAGTAGTGATATCTCTGCCGCCAACTCTCAATTGGCCGATCACATGGTGACTAGTATGAAATGGCCAAGACTCTTGGCTTACATCCGCAAGAATAATGCTTTAATTTGTTACAAACTTTCACCTACAGCCATACCTTCTAATAGGCATCTAAATGATAAGAAAAATGCATGGAATATCCAAAGGAACCTAATTGTAGATGGTTGTAATAATTATCTTTTCTTTTTCGAATTTTCTTTTTCGGATTGCTTTTTTCGGACTACTTTACCAGACTGCTTTTTTCGGACTGCTTTTTTCAGATTGCTTTTTCAGATCGCTTTTTCGGATTGCTTTTTCGGACTGCTTTTTGTACTCAAATATTTTTTCTCAATGTAGCAAAAATAGAAGACTAAAGTATCTTCCTCCCAGCTGCAATAATTCAAGTGATATTTCACACCCTCAAAATTGCGTACCAATTGAGAGTTTTCGTTCTCAATGGCCAATTGTGACTACTGCAGAAATCCTAGGCTCCACAATGCACATCAACAACAACAAATCTGCCTGCTGAGAATGAAGCCCAGGGTGCCTATTTATTCTTTTTTCTCCACTTTCTCCATAAACTTCTAGAACATTATTTTATTTATTAAATGACTTTATAAAATATTTTATAATTCAAGTCACTTTATTAAATTAATTAAATATAAAGCTACCTTTTTATATTTGTTTATTTGATAACTTTATAAATAATTAACTTAATACCACTTATTTATTTAATTAAAATAATTAATTAGTCATCTTTATAAAATATTCATTATTTTGGACAACTTAATTAATTAAATTAATTAAATCAAAGTACCTCCAAAAAGGGGACATGACACTCTGCCTTGTTTCCTCTGCCCTACACAAAAAGAAAACAATAAAATATATAGGTGCGCACTAGCATACCTCACTTGGTGCGCTAGTGCGCACCAAACCCTTGCAAGACTTGTACACCAAAAACTTAAACAAAGCAGAGGTTGGGTGCGCATGGGTGCACCTAACTTGGTGCGCTAGTACACACCCCAAGTCTCAAGAGAAACCAAAGGCAATAAAACTAAAAGATAAACACTGAACACTTTTTGGGGGTGTGCATTGCGCTAGTGCACACTTGTTATTTTTTCTTTTAAATGTTAGAAATTTCAATGTGATAAGTACACCTTCCTAATGCACTTGCTACACTTAATGTTGCTTTAAGAGGTTAAAAATAGGTGTTTTTGTGCTTTCAAGAAAATTTCGCTTTATTTTTTGGGATTGATAGGAACTAATGGATGTTCTTCTCTTTTGTGCAGATATAATGGCCTCTACATTAGGCGAGAAAATGGCACCAAAACCCGTTGTGTTCAAACTCCAAAGCGTGTCATCAAAATCAAGGTTCCAAGATGACTGCTCTGAGATAAATGACACTGATTTGGGACACACTGATTTGGGGGAGTTCCTAAGGATTTGCAACAAACCCACTGAAAGATCAGCTAGGATTTCTACATTAATCTGATCGGGGTTGGTAAATACAACTTCACATCCAATGTCTATACAATCCTCAGAGCTCATAATGACACTTGCACAACACTTTGTTCCCGAGGAAAGGGTGGTGAAGAGCGTGACTAGAGAAATTGTCCTTGATCTCCAGCTCAATAACATTGAAAGGGTATTCTATCTCTCAAGGGAAAATCAATTCATCAAACTCACCTATGAGGCAGCAAAAAGGTGGTACCAAGAACACTTAAAAGAAGTTACTGAGATCATCTAGTCCTCCTATCTTATTGAGAAGACTCCTCTAGGGAAGGTAACCGGTGAGGTGGATATGACAAGGAGATATATGAAAGAAGATATTGGATACTCAATTATACTTTTGAGTAGAGGGATGGTTCTGTCGACAAATGAATGTCTTCATGATAAATTTTATTGAGACTATCAAGACGGCAAAGATGCCACTGGACTAGGTCACTACATTGAGTGAGAATCTATGTGAACATTTGGAAGTAGTGAAGGACAAAAAGAAATTCTACATGACATTGTATATGATATACTTGTTAGATGCAAGGGTAATAGACTACCCAGGGCTATACAGGAAAGGCAGCATGCAAGATCTCAATGCTTGGCACTATATTGTTTATCCACAATTAGTGAAGAAGAGACTCTCAGGACAAAGCAAGGAATACAAAATTGTAAATGATGCCTTCATATTCGCTATAATCAGATTCCTAGAAGTAGATTATGTGAAGAGGCTATCAAATGAGGCAGTGGCACAGGTAACAGCACTTGGTGCCTATTATATTCAATTCAGAACATTGACATATCTAAGGGTAGCTGGTGCCATTGTCAATCCAAGGAAGCTCCCAAGATATCTTAGTGATAGACTTGTTGTTTTGAAGATTACATGATAAATTGAGTCCACATATGACAGAGTTAGAAAACAGCGTAAACCATGTTGGACATGGCCTCTGATCATAGGACCATATCAAGTAAAGCAAAAGTAGGATATTCCTTCTTTTGAATGGGAATGGGATCAATATCCCCTAGAAGAATACAATTCTCCAAGACCATACTTTGATAATATTGGGAGAGTCCAATGTCTAGCAGGCAAGGAATTTCAGCATGAAGAAGCTATTGAAGACCATTGGATGAATGCAACAAATGACTACGATGTCCGCATCAAGGATTATTGTAGGATGACTTTGTATTTGGTATAAAAGGCCCTAAATATAAAGATTCCATTGGAGATATTGCAGCAAGACTCAAGAGCGTTGCTCGACCCGTTGTTTAATGAAGATAAAATTGAGGAACAACCCATTATGAATGCAAAAGTTTACAGGGAAGAAAATGGTGATATTAATCATCGGGCGAGGCACGTCATCAAAATGATGCAGGATTGGATCAAGAAACCATTTAAACTTGATCCAATACCTGAAACAGTGATCTTCCATGCACAAGCCTGCTCAGCCAAAGGTAGAGGGAAGGTCACTATTCCTACCTTTGCAACTCAGTCACCCATTAGGCCTGAAATGGTATACCAACTGGACAGACCAGTTGGATACTATCACCCCCAGGAGAAAAAGGGAAAGGGAAAAAGAAAGAGGAGTTCTCTTCAAAAAGTTGAACTAGAAGAGGGTGAAATCGCGGCACCTCCATAGCAACAGGAAGAAAATGTGCAAGGGTCGAAAGATACTGGAGCTTGCCAAGTCCGAGTAGACCCTCAAGTGCCACCGGCTGCCCCCAACCAAATAGAGGGTGAAACCCAAGAAGTCTCTCCTCCTTCACGGACAGAACAAGCATCCCCTTCAGCCTCTAAGAAGCGAAGAAAGATTAAGACCCCCATTAAGAAAAGGCAAAGGGTGATCAGAAGGATGGTTCCTTTCCCATCTGTCCCTAAACCCATCCCTAAAGAGGAAGAAGATGAGGAGGAAGATGTGCTATTGCAAAGAAGAACATGGCTAGCAAGAGCCACAGAGCAGGAAAGGAGAAGAAGGTCTACTATTACACCGCCATTAGTCCCAGAAGAACCTCTGGAAATAACTACTTCAGAAGATGAAGTACAACAATGGGTTGATGAGTAGGATGTAGAGGGCGCTGACATATTTAAGATGTCAAATTTTGATTTTATGCCCGTAGGTATGGAGTTAATTGGGGATAAGATCAGGGATACTCCAATAGGTGAGCCCCAACAAGAAGACTGGACTTAGATGCCGCTAGAATCACAGGGTCTTGATCTTACTCGTCCATCCCTAGTGTAAGTTACAGTGATGGATAAAGGCTTTGTTACTCCTCTACCTCCAAGTACCGAGGAAGAACAGATTCAAAAGGAGCAAGAAGAAGAGCCACAACAAAAAGCAATCAATGAAGTGTCTGAAAAGGGACGAATGGTTGAATATCCTCAGCAAGCTTCCCAAGACACTAAGGTACAAACTACGGGCTCCACAGAAATAGAGACCACTGATCATAAAGGGAAAGAACTCCGGAGAGGAGTGATAAGGGAAAAGAGATAGTTGAGCACACTCCTTCATCCTCAAGAGGCAGGCCTTCAATGGAACAAGTCCCAAGGTGGTTGAGAAAGGAAATGATGAGAAATAAGAAGCCACAATTCAACACCGATGAAGAGGATATGATCGAGTTAGTCGAGGTTTTGAGCAAACCTGAGTCCCCATCAGAGGAAGCAAGAGCCTTAACATTCATCAACAGTACCCGGAATCAGGATTTATTTGCACAAGTGGTTATCCCTCCTCCTGATGCAGATGTACAAAACTTAGGTCCACAAGACTATCAGATCAGAGAGGTTATGCTCAAGAAGCCCACATTAGATACTGCCAAGTTGATGGTCACAATCGGGATAAAGGAGGTCTTCAAGAGCCTAGAGCAAGAAGGGGTTGAACTCATAACACTTCATAGGCAAAATGAAATCCTAAGAGGATATTTAGCCAAAGTTGTTGGTCCCTTGGATCCTGAACACCCTGAGGAGACTCTAAATGTTGCACTTAGAGAAGGGGGAGGTGTACATTTGGATCCATTTTTGAAAGCCTGTCAGCAATGGCGGGAAAATTTTGAGGAAAAGGGTGTCATGATCATCTGAGGAAATCTAAAGCTACTACATGCTATGTAGGAAAATGTGGACAAAATGGTAGCAATTTTGAAACAAGATTTCACTATCATGGATGAAGTACATGCCTGGAGTAAAGATTTATAGGTATTACAGGCCATAAAAGGGCAGAGGTAATGAGTTTTAATTGATGATTGGATTGAGAAGATAGTGGATAGTAATAAAGTTATGGAAACATTACATGCAGAGATCCATCGGCTCAAGGACCAAGCCCAAGAGCAAATTTTGAAGGTAGAGAAATATTATAGCAATGCATGTCTGGATATATTTGAAGATGATGAGTGGGAGAAATTAATGCCATAGAGGTAGTAGCAGAGAAGTTTCAAAAGATTTTTGAAGAAGCTTCTAGTGAGGATGACATCAGGCAAGCATTCAAAATAGAGGAAGCCTTGCTAGAGTTGGATACAAAACTCAGGGGTTTTGCCTGATACCCATATTGAAGTAGACAACTACGAACAAAAGGTCAAAGATAAGTATGATGTTTTAGATCTACTGGATGCGGCTAAAATTACTAAGATTATTAAGAAATTCAAGGGCAAACATCCAAGCATAGCTCTGATATGAAAGGTAACAAAACCCAGAAGCCAAAATTTTAGTTTTGGCACTCAATAAAATTTTGAGATTTTGGAACTTTTGAGCTACACAAGTGCGCTTTTCTAGAGGTGCACCGACAGTTAACTGCTAGTTTCAAAGAATAGAGCTTTTCATGCATCAGAAATGCATTCTGACAGTAGTTTAACTCCGACAGACACCCAGTGAAGGATCAGCTTCCATTTTTTACACTTCCAAACACTTCTACTTCGACTGAAGGCTTTCTTATTCTTTTTCCTCTCATAAATTCTTTGTTCTATGACATGTGAAGGCTCGTGCATCCAATTAATGAATATAAAATGGATGGAGTCCTACTAAGCACTAGTTAGATTGTTAGTTTGTATATAATTAATTTGTTTTGTTAAATTAAAAGCATATTATTTCATGAAGATATCTCTCACTCTCAACACATTGAGGAGATGATTTCTTATAAATACTCTATTGCAATATGTTAATTGGGGCCGCCGTTACTTTGCAATAATATTATGCTTTTGGTGGTCGCATTTGAAGTGTAGTGATTCTTGCCTAAATGTGTCATATTTTTGTGAATATATGTTCATGGAATGTGATTGAACCAAAAATTTATTGTGTTGTTTCTGGTTGTACGATCTTTTAATTTTGGTGTTCGCTATAGTTTTACGAATTCCACTAACATATCTAGCTCGAGAAAAAATCATCAAATTGTACTTGCATAACTCTGTCTCGCATGAGCACACTTTTCGTGGCCTTGCGATTTGATGGAGAGTGAAACATCATACAATTATTAAGTTTCCCATTGACGATTGCTTCAGTGGAATCAAGGAAACGTTGCTCCTTTCATTGGTTACCCATTGATTCCTTTGAAAGCTTAACTCGCAAACATGTTATTTTTTGTAGCATATGTCTGTTAGGATCTTATTTTCAAGTTATTTGCTTTAAAGTTCTCGTTATTTGTTTTGTTAACCCCCTTGTTAGAATAGGGATTCATACTAGTTGCATTGGTAGATTGTATTCATTAAAAAAAATAGAAAAATACAAAAACATAGTTCTTGTTGTGTGTTTATTTTGAAACAACGAACAGATTCCACGTCGCATCTAAAACCAAAATGAACCAGCAAAAGCTTCCTCGTGAACAAAAACATTTATCTTCAACTGAGCAGATTTCAATAGGTCGCAAGATCGCCCAAAACCTTGGAGTTGATTCACAAGATTGACTTTTCAAGAGAGTTGGAAATAATTCTTGCTGTTTAGCATCATGCATAAGGACAACTCAACACCATGTATATAATCCTTTTAAATTTTGTGTATGATGTGATCTTTTGAAGCATTGATGTGCCTTATTTACATGTTCTCTAAGTGCGTTGGCTTATACAAAGGTGTTGGCAATATGTCTCTGAGATAAGTTCGACATTTGTTGCCATGATAGAATTTTTTACATGAATATGATTTCAAAAATGCAATTAGAAAACAAAGTGAATGCAATTAGAAAATTTGAAAGGATCTCATCCTGAGTTATAATTTATGAATTTGATTGTGTGCAGTTTTTTACCATCAACGTTTTGGATCATACTACATGATCCATCTTCAAGGTGCCAAAGAACATGCAGAACATGAAGTTTTTTTGTTCTTCATGTTCTCTGGCATCCTAATGATGGATCATGTAGTATGATCCAAAACGTTGATGGTAAAAAACTGCACACAATGAAATCTAGAAATTATAACTCATGTTAATGGATTGTGGAAATCTTATAGATCTAAGGATCTCATCACCTATAGAAATATTGAATTTTTTTAACAAAATTAACAATTTAATATTAAACACATAAATGCTCAAGGGCATTATTAACATCAATTCATATTGAGTTGTTTACCAAATAATTTAATGATGTCCCAACCCCCATCCTAGGGATCTGCTAGAAAAGCACTTATAAGGACTAAAATGGTCAAGATAAAAGGTGGGAGCAAGTGACATCCCTACAAAAGCAAAAACAAGTTGAATCAATAACATACATATCAACTAAATAATTGAGTCATGTCGTGGTTGACTAATATATAACTCTTGTTGTCAAGTCGAGCAGTGGGTGATTGAGCATAACTAATAATCCACAGAAATCCTTGGCCGATGTAAGTTAGTGGCATGATTGTCGCTATGATCACTAGAGGTCAAAGTGTGAGCTAGAAGAGGATAGGTTTATGGAGGATATCCATAGCCTCCCCTACAGCCTAGTGGACTAACACTAAGATGCTCAAAGGGCAAGACTGTGGTGGCCCAAGCCTAACCCAAAGGTAAAGAGGGTATTTATGATATGAGATTGTGGGGATAATTATAGGTCTATGGTAGGGAGCTTAAATCCATCGTAATGTTTCTCCTCTACACCACATGTGAAGGCTTGTTCAACATAGTCACCATTAACTACTTCATATCTAATACTTGATTCTTTTTATTATCATTTATCATTTAACATAATATTACATAATCATGATACATAGTTATCATGTTAAAGATTGTATTAAAACGGGAAAGAAATAGATATGGAAGTTATAACTGTATTTTATGTGAATTAGATTAGTTCCTTATTGTTCTCTTTAATATGAATTGCAATATCTGAATAAGTTCGTTAAGTCATCTTTCATATGAAGTAGTTGTTATAACTATCATTCTGTGATTTTGTTATGAATATAAATTTATCTTGAATAATAGTTTTAAATTGGCTATAAGAAAATAGCATGTTACAGCATGCAAGATGTAGAACACTTGCTAGATTAGCTCACAACTAATGGTGCAATGTTCCGCATGGCCTGCTTTCATTGACATCATTGCTAGGGGACGTTAAAAGTACATTCCATTTATAGCTAAATCTTATGTCTTTTAAACATTTTGTCAAATAAATGTTTTGCTTTTTCTCTTGATTGTTTAATATCATGGACATAAAAGTTTATTTTCAACTCCTAATTGCATTATTCATCTGTGACTTATTCCTTGGTCTGGGGATCTTAAATTTCAGATCTAGGCAGTGAGTTTCTTTGACATCTCATATGCTGCTAATTTCTTTCATAATCATATTTTTTTGCTAATTGGTCTTTTTAAAACCTCTTTTTGTGTGAGTTCCGAATATAAATATAATATGCACTTAATGGAAAAATTATTAATAATAATGGGATTCATTACATGATCTTCAAACTGGTACAGGTCACTAATGGCATCAACATTGACCCTGCTAACAATAAGGATTGTGCATGACTTTAATTAGAACATCTGTAGATTCTGTTCATTGGGTTTAACGATACAAAAGCATTTTACACACCTCTATCAAACAGGGGAACTAGTTTTGTCTGATCTTTTACACCATCAAGCAAAGGACATCAACCGCGTAATAACAGAGCGATTGTGATCTACACTCAGATGATGCTCCCATTCATGAGACCGCGGTATAGACAATGGCATGCTTCATAAGCAATCGACACAATTTTCTTTCTTGAATTCAAGCCTGTCAGAGCTGTAATGCTCCCCTTCTATTTAATAAAGAGTAACTTGTAGAAAAACCCAGTCTTTTCTTTCATTTTCAATATATCAACTGAGAGTCTCACCTTGGCCAGATAAAAACAAATACACACCACTTAGAGGGAATCGTGTTCTTTTCCAGACCTCCTGTTAACGCAAAAAGGAATTGTCTTCAGATGTATAATATGGTATATGATTGAAAGCCTTCGGAGATTACAGTTGTACATTGCTAGGGGTCAAATCACTGGGAAAGTTAAATCCCAATACTCCAGATGCTGGATTTACAATTCCTCAAGCTAATTTCACACCACCCTACTTTCCATCAACTCCATTTCCCCAAGCATTAATGGTTGAAGAAATATCGAGATCAAATCTTCAAGAAATATGATTGTGTAGGCATTTAAGCAAGTCAAACATTTTTCTTTTCTCAATCTCCAGTAACACAGCATTTGATATGCCTCTAGCATTTAAGGATGTGCAACCTACTATCTTGACATAATCCAAATCATCACTTGGCTTTCAGGTCATCCATTACAGATAGAGCTGCTTATCCTAGAGAATTATAGTAAAGCCCCTGATGAGCTATTTGGCAGCATTGTGGTCTCAGAAGTTTCATCACAATACAGTCTAGGCAAACCCATTGCTGCTCAGGGCATTTACCACTTATTATAGGTGTCATAATAAGAACTTCAACTTTCTTTTCTTTTCTTCAAATTGGAATAGTCAAAAGTTAGGCATAAAAATTTCCTGCCTATATATACTCCACAAAAATTAGGACCACTTCAGCGCCAATGGGCACGAAAGTGGTTCGTGCTAATCCATGCGCAGAGGAACTTGATCTATCTCTTCATAAGTCAACCCAGAGAGAGTAATCAATCATCAAAGAAACTCTTATCAATCAATGGTTCAAAAGTAACAAAAAACAAGAATACCCAAATGGAGAAAACCTCTTGGGTAGTCTAAGCAACTTGATATTCGTAGTTTTGATTTATTTAAAATACTCTTTTAACAAAAAAAAAAAACTACCCTGAAGAAGGATTGAGAAGTTTGCTACCATGCGATGGTAACTTGAAAAATGCCCAGGCATTTCACTCAAAAGAATTACAGCAAAATATTGTACAAAGCACTACCAATGGCTTCTGGGAAGTACAACAACGCAGAATGTTATTCATGGCTGTAAATACACAACTAATACAATTCTGCATTTCTTTTGTGGGCTGTCAGAAACTTCTCCATTCCAAAATGACTAAAGCAGATATTCATATCATTGAAATCTGAAACAATATTAAAGCATAATAATCAGTAAGACTCACCTGAAATTGTTCAAGAACTTGCTGCCTACATGCTGCTCTAGATACGTGCCCCCAATATCAACTCTTGACTACATCTCCTTCATCTCTGTGGTTGGCTGATGCAAAAAACCCAAAACCACGCTTTTGCAGGCTATCAGATTGCATGTTAATATTTACTATTACGCATATTCATTTAACTCTTTAGTAATCCATCCACAATATACTTCTGCTATACTATTGCCCAGCAATTGACATGTGAACTTGCTAAACATGCAAATGGGTTGGAAATATACCCTACATGCTAGAGGTACTTGCTGTTCTGACACCATAATGGCTGTTTAGTCTGAGATTTGAACAATCTATGCTACTGCAAATTTACAAGATGTTGCAGATTATTTAATTTGCTATGAAAGTCAACATAGAAAACTGATGTAGAAGTGGGCAGCAAATAATAGCTGTCACTTACATTCTTTGTCAGATGTTTGAAACTTGGAATGTTTCAACAATAATATGTTGAAAAATTTCAGTTGCTACTCAAACCATGAGATAAGCATGCTATATCCCATTTATTCCTTCAATGTTCAATTACCATAATATGAATATAATGAGTTTTAAGGCATACAGACAGAGTATTCACAATACAAGAGCTTATTCTGGAGAAACTCATTATGACAATAATCCAGCATGGAAGTGGCCAACTCTTGGACTTGGTGTCGAGCTTAATCATACAATGAACAGGACTCCTTTGGAGTGAGTTACAAAACTTACAACTATGCTATGGAATAAAACAGTGCTGCAATTTCAATTCTTCTTCACCCACATGCTGTAGCATATGTGCTTTTTGATGTATGCCTTAGTGTGGGTTGGGATTCAAGTTGTGTCCTTTTATTTGCTGGACTGCTTTTTGTTTTTGCCTTATGCTGGAATGTTCTTTCGATTTTCTGGTCTTTTCTTTTGTCTTTTCATATTTTTTAACTTTTATAGACTATATAACAAGTTGTTAAATGGGTTCCTTACTGAAAAAAAAAATTAGAATCAACTGGACCTAGCCATGGAGACCACAATGGTGAGACTCATCCCTAATCATTAATGCCTCCTGTAATGTCCCATTTTTGGAGGAGTTAATTATTTATAAAGTTATCAATAAAAAATATATATTACAAGGTAACTTTATATTTAATTAACTTAATAAAGTGATATATTTTATTAAAACATTAAATAAAACAATCTTCTAGAGGTTGCTGGAAGAAGCGGAGAAAAAATTAAAAAGGAGGTCGACCTATCAAGAAAAAAAGAATAAATAGGCATTGAGGGCCCATTGCCTATCATCAAGATTTATATTGATATTTGCTAATGTGCGTTGTGGAACCTAGGGTTTCTGCAGGTAGTCACAATTGGCTATTGAGAATGAAAACTCTCAATTGGTACGCAATTTTGAGGGTGTGAAAGATCACCTGAATTATTGCAGCTGTGGGAAGGATATTTCAATCTTTTCTCTTGTGCTTAATTGTTGGTTTGGAGTTTCAACTGGAGTTGCACTTTCATCATATCATCTTCAGCATTCAGCCTCCAGCATTTGATCAATCTAGGTTCTTCATTTCAGTCTGTAGTTGTAACAAGTTCTTAGTTGGATTCAGACAGTTAGGGTTTGTCTGTAATGTGCCATGTTGTAATGATTCAGTGTTGAAAATTGCATATCATATGTAAAAACATTTTGGTGATCATTGAATGAATACATTGGCACTATTTTACATCAATTATTTAAGTAGAACAATTTCTTAATTCAGCAATATACTTTCAGCAGTGTATTAAATAAAATTAGGGTTTTTTTAGTGGCCTGTTGGTAAGGGTTACTACGGTGGTATTAGAGCGGTTTCCTGCCAGCCTAATAGGGTTTATGCAGCCAATTTAGTTTACAAAAGAACCAACATAACTGAGAATATGGTTGAGAGACATTCTCAAAGCCCACCCAGAACTATGCATCATGATGAGACTTTACAGCATCAGGAGAGGCTTCTACAGTCAATAGAGGCAAGTACACAGGCAATGATGGTTATGATGCAACATTTGATTGGGGAAAATAAGAGAAATAATCATAATAATGACCAGGATGACAGGAGCATAGCAGGATCACAACATAGAACACGGTCTGGAACAACTGACAGACCCACATGTCCTACATTCAAGGAAGAAACTCCAGCACGCACACTTGATGCTATGGTAACAGATATTGTAGATGAACTCCGACAAGTGAGGAATGAGTGGGATTCATTACCAGGATATGTACAGGATGGATGGACATTTGACAGTTACCTGAACTACAGAGCTGCCAAGAAGAAGCAGGCAAAAACACACAATGAGTTGCAGCAAGTCACCAACAAGTTGGTATTACCCACATTTGATGGCAGTGGAAAAATGACAGCTCGTGCTTGGATTCATAAGGTGGATACTTTCCTATCTCTGAAGACTATGATAGAATTTGAAGCACTCAAGTATGCCACTTTACACTTAGATGGGGCAGCACATGATTGGTGGACACATGGCATGATCACATTGCAACACAATCAGGTAACCACTTATCAGGAGTTTGTGGATAGATTGATAGAAAGGTTTGATTAAAAAAATCCTGAAGTTTATTTTCGAGAGTTAGCCCAATTGAGACAGTCAGGAGGCTTAGAACAATTTATCAATGACTTCCAGAAGCTTGCAGTGATGGTGCCTGACATTTCAGAAAGGAGGCTAGTCATTTTATTCACAGAGGGGTTAACTGAACCACTCAAGGGGTGGGTAAAGGCCTTTGATCCTCCTACATTACAGGAAGCCATAAAGAAAGCCCATAGTATGGAAATTGCAGCTCCAGCAAACCGGTTTAGTTCAAAGGGTTCTTCATCATTTAGAGATAACAAAGGGGAATTCAGCAAAGGTAAAGAGAAGGTTAGTGACTCAAAAGGCAAGCCAGCTGCACCTTGGGATAAGGAAACGCTTAATGATCTGCGTAGGAAGAAGCTATGCTTTTTTTGCAAAGGTCCCTATGAGTTTGGTCATGATTGTCCTATGAGGCCTAAGGGGAAGGCTAACCAGGTGATGTGGGCTTATTACGAAGGTTCAGATTCAGACATCTCAGAGCACCATGATGAGGATCCTGATGAGGCAGAGGGTGAACAAGAGGTAGGTAGTGCTGAGAAAAAAGAGGCTCCAAAGCTACATTTACAGGAGGCACGTCTGTCTAGTATTCAAAGAGAGAGATCTTTTAGATTTCGGGGAGTCTTGGCTGGACAGAAGGTTATTACTCTGTTGGATACAGGTGCCACGCATAATTTCATTGATGCACGATTTGTGGAGAGGCGTGGACTCATTACTGAGGAGTTCGACGGACTGAGAGTCAAGGTAGCCGATGGATATACTCTTCGTTGTGACAGGATGGTGCGAGATCTACCCTTGCGCCTGAACAACTATGAGTTTAAGGCGGACTATCATGTGGTCAACATGGATGACATGGACATAGTACTTGGGATGCAGTGGCTATATTCTTTGAAGGAGGTCACCCTAAGATTGGAGGATATGGAGATACAATTCGTGGTGGATGGCAAGACTCATGTGCTGAAGGCTATCGGTAATGGTGATGTCAAGACTATCTCATTTAGGCGGTTGGAGAAATTAGCCAGGCATAATAATATAGAGTGGGCAGCAATATGCACCTTGATGCCTACCCAGGAGGAGCAACATAAGACTGAATATCATCTAGATATTCAAAAATTGAGAATCAAGTATGAGAAGGTATTCAGTGAGATTCCGCCAAGCAGGCCACCAGATGGAGGTATTGAGCACATTATCGAGCCGGAGGAATGCGCTAAGCCTGTCATGATCACACCATACCGGCACCCAAAACGACTCAAAGATGAGATCGAGAGGACCATCAAGGAGTTGCTAGCAATGGGACACATCAAACCAAGTAAGTCACCTTTTGCATCTTTTGTTGTTTTGGTAAAAAAGAACGATGGAACTCTACGAATGTGTATTGATTACAAGGTGTTGAATAAGAGAACTATAAAGAACAAGTATCCCATCCCACGCATCAATGAGCTGATAGACGAATTGCATGGGGCTTGTTATTTCACAAAAATTGATTTGAGATCAGGCTATCACCAGATCAGAGTTCGAGAGCAGAATATTGAAAAAACTGCTTTCAGATGTCATTGTGGGCATTTCAAGTTTGTAGTCATGCCTTTTGGTTTGACTAATGCACCTGCCACTTTTCAATCTACTATGAATAAGGTCTTCCACCATCAGATGAGGAAATTTGTGCTAGTGTTCTTTGATGATATTTTGATCTCTAGCAGGACATGGCAAGAACATTTAGAGCACTCGGAGACAGTATTGAGCATTTTACAGAGGGAGTCCTTGTATGCCAAGGAGTCCAAATGTGATTTGGCGATGACAGAACTGTTGTATCTTGGACACATCATTAGTGCAGAAGAAGTGCGAATGGATCCTGAAAAGCTCTACGGCATTGTTGATTGGCCACCACCAGAGAACCTTACACAGTTAAGGGGGTTCCTTGGTCTATGTGGATTCTATCACAAGTTTGTCAGTGGCTACTCATGACATGCAGCGCCATGACAAATTTGCTAAAGAAAGGGGGATTTGTGTGGACTCGGGAGGCACAAGATTGTTTTATGCAATTCAAGGAAATTATGACTACATGCCCAGTATTAGCATTCCCTGATTTCACAAAGCCATTTGAGCTTCAATGTGATGCTTCGGGAGAGGGAGTTGGTGTTGTACTCATGCAGGACAAGCATCCTATAACTTATGAGAGCAGGAAACTCAAAGGGCCTGAGAGATCATTCAGCATATATGATAAGGAGATGTTGGCCATCATGCATGCCTTGGCCAAATTCAAACAGTATCTTGTGGGTAGCAAATTTTGTACTAAAACTGATCATAATAGTTTGAGGCACTTTTTGGGACAGCGGGACCTGAATGATCGTCAGCAGAAGTGGGTGAGTAAGTTACAGGCCTATGATTTTGATATCACCTATGCTAAGGGGGCACAAAATATTGTTGCAGATGCTTGATCCCGTAGGCCACACCTCACTTCTATGATTCAGATATCAGAGGACTGGCAACACTTGATTGTAGTAGAATATGCCAGAGACACATGGGCCTCTGATATAGTGGAGGGGAAAGTGATCGACACTAGGTACACTCTCGTAGATAATTTGATCATTTACAAGAACAGGATTTACTTAGTCCCAAGATCAAAAGTGAAGCAGTTGATTTTGAGAGCATTCCATAATTCATCTACAGTAGGCCATCCTGGGTATTTCAAGACTTATAGGTTAGTACAAAAGCGGTTCACTTGGAAGGGACTTAAGGCTGATGTTTTGCAGTATGTGTGTGAATTTCAAGTTTGCCAGCAGAACAAACAAGAGCACACTTATCTAGCAAGACTCCTAGAACCACTTCTTATTCCTGACAGGAAGTGGGAGTGCATCTCTATGGATTTTATCACGGGCTTGCCCAAGGCTTAGGGGCACGATTGTATTTATGTGGTGGTGGATAGGCTGACAAAATATGCTCACTTCTTCCCTATCGCTACTACATACTCAGCAACTCAGGTGGCAAAGGTCTTCTTCAGGGAGGTTTTTAAATTACATGGTTTGCCTCGGAGCATTGTGAATGACAGGGACAGCCGCTTCATGAGTCACTTTTGGCAGGAGATATTTCGGTTGTGTGGCACTGAGCTTACACCTAGCACCAGTTATCACCCACAGACCGATGGTCAAACGGAGATTGTAAACAAATGGGTGGAAGGGTATTTGAGGAATTGTGGCAGATCAACAGCGAGCTTGGGTCAGATGGATATATCTTTGTGAGTATTGTTACAATACTACATATCATATGACTATACAAATGACACCCTTCAGGGCACTTTACAGTTATGAGGCACCTAGTTTCTTAGATTTGTTGTTCGGAGACAGTCGAGTACCCCGTGCAGGTGAACTATTACAAGAAAGTAAGGATATAGTTAATACTCTCAAAGACAACATTGCTAGAGCTCAGAACCAGCAAAAGCAGTATGCAGACAAGAAGAGGATTAAGCGTAGTTTTGAGGTAAATGATATGGTTTACCTCATGTTGCAGCCATATAAGCAGTCCACTCTCAAGAAGAGTGGTGTAGAGAAACTCAAGCCACGCTATTATGGACCTTTCAAGATCATCAAGCGAGTTGGTGAGGTGGCTTATGAGTTGGAGCTTCCCACAGACAGTAGAGTGCAAAATGTGTTTCATGTATCACACCTCAAAAAGGTGTTGGGTCAGAATGTGATGCCTTCTACAGTATTAACTCCCTTGGATGATGAGGGGAAATTGATCTTAGTGCCAGAATTCATTCTGGATAGTAGAGAGAAGCAACTTCGCAGGAGAGTAATCAGAGAGTATCTAGTTAAGTGGGAAGATTTACCTGTTGAAGATGCTACCTAGGAGGGAGAAGTGATTTTGCAGCATCCAGCATTAAGATTGCTTGAGGCCAAGAAATTTTAGGAGGGGCGGACCTGTAATGTCCCATTTTTTGAGGAGTTAATTATTTATAAAGTTATCAATAAAAAAATATATATTACAAGGTAACTTTATATTTAATTAACTTAATAAAGTGATCTATTTTATTAAGTCATTAAATAAAACAATCTTCTAGAGGTTGCTGGAAGAAGCGAAGAAAAAATTAAAAAGGAGGTCGACCTATCAAGAAAAAAAGAATAAATAGGCATTGAGGGCTCATTGCCTATCATCGAGATTTATATTGATATTTGTTGATGTGCATTGTGGAACCTAGGGTTTCTGTAGGTAGTCAAAATTGACCATTGAGAACGAAAACTCTCAATTGATACGCAATTTTGAGGGTATGAAAGATCACCTGAATTATTGCAGCTGTGAGAAGGATATTTCAGTCCTTTCTCTTGTGCTTAATTGTTGGTTTGGAGTTTCAACTGGAGTTGCACTTTCATCATATCATCTTCAGCATTCAGCCTCCAGCATTTGATCAATCCAGGTTCTTCATTTCAGTCTATAGTTGTAACAAGTTCTTAGTTGGATTCAGACAGTTAGGGTTTGTCTGTAATGTGCCATGTTGTAATGTTTCAGTGCTGAAAATTGCATATCATATGTAAAAACATTTTGGTGATCATTGAATGAATACATTGGCACTATTTTACATCAGTTATTTAAGTAGAACAATTTCTTAATTCAGCAATATACTTTCAGCAGTGTATTAAATTTAGGGTTTTTTTAGTGGCCTGTTGGTAAGGGTCACTACACCTCCCCTAATCATTAACATGTGTTCTTGTCCATGAGCTTAGCAGCCAAAGAAGGGTGTAAAACCTGCTGAGTGCATTGGACTAGCAGGGTTTTCAAGTTGGGTGAATGTTTAAACAACACAGCTAAACCATTATTGTGTCCTCAATAAACTTTTATGTTGTCATTATTTTAATACTTATGACTCATTCCTGGACCAGTGACATTAAACAGTAGTTAAAAGGAATGCCGTCAGTTTGCCGAAGCACTTTTTTACTTGAGAATGGACTGTTTTTGCCTACTTATATATTAAAAGCAAGGTCTAGCTTGAGAAATAATACTTGATGCAAAAGAGCTTTTTGAATCAGGTTAATGCTCAAGAGATATAGTAGCTTGAAGAAAGGGGCATTGGCACAGCTAGACATCTAGTTCTTTGTTCTTCCTGATCTAGTCGCAAAAGAGGACCTTTTGCAAGTATGAGAGAAAGATCAAATTCTAGCTTTCAGGTTGGTTTAATATGTTTTATATTGTTCAAAGTTCAAAGTATGCAAAAACTAATATATCATTTTGGCTGGTGGACTGTATCCAAAAGCATTTATTTTCATACAACAGGATATCATGCCTAGGCAATTTCACTATACATTATAACCTACTGATTCCTCCAAATCCTTCATTCCTGTGAGCAAATGGCATTTTGCCTTCCAACTTACAGGGGTGTGGTACTTTCAAATGCCCTACCATCTTCAAGACTAGTTAAAAGAGAGTTTTGATGATCTGTTGTAGCAATGAGTTTAAAAAATCTCCTCAAGACTGGGTCTGAAAGAATTGGTCTTGTCACCCTTTTTTGATATTTTATTAAATAATAAATATGATCAAAATTGTTATGCTCTTGCTCCATCATTTTTTGTGAGATCCAATGAGGCAACATGGTAGAACAATTGTGGCTCTAATAACAGAGCCTTATCTTCAAAACCAGGTGAAACATAAGCCTAAATCTTTATATTCTAAGAATCATAATTTACTGTATTTCAGCAGGCAACACTTTTCAGTTCAGTTAATGTAGCTGAAAGATGGTGGACATCAACTGAAAGAGAATGTTGTCGTTTGTCTTCATGGTGTTTATTTTGATGTAGTTGAAGAGATTATGCATGTAAATATTGATCAAAAAGTTGATCTCTTCTGATGAAAATTATGATCTAATTGCTGATTTGAGGAGATGATGGAAAAGGCTAAATTAAAGCCTTACCTGACTCATATTAGTTATCATTAAAACTTGTGAGTTCAATGCAAAAAGTCTGGCATCACAAAAGAATACATCTGCAGTCTACACAACACAAAATGTCAAAAACACACAGTTGGATATAGAACGCCATATCAAATTACAATGTAAGAGCCAAGGAGAACCGCCGTTAGAGTGAAATTGATATATCATGAAAAAAGCTTACAGGTTTCTGCCATTCAAAAGAAGCATGCAATCTGATTTACAAAAAGAAATTTCTAAGAGCATGAGTGACTAAAATGAAAGTTAATCAATGCTAGGCACCTAGGATTGTTTATTAAAGACTGAGTGTTAAATATCTTCTGCAAAATTGTTCTTGTAAATATATAGAGTTGAGATAAATTGCCACAGTCAACACCGAGGCTTTGATAAGCTAGAAACAAAACAGTCTCCCAAGATTGCTTTTGTAGAACACCGATAAACAAAAATATGCACTTATTAAGATTATTTTTTCATTACCATTCCCTTGCTTGACATGTATCTAAAATGTCACAGCATAAACAAGGTGCATGTGTCTCTTTTTGATAAACTGTTTCCAAAAGTCAATGCACAACTTGGGCACACTGACTGTACTTGACCTAGAATTAAAGTTAAACAGACTGCATATGCTGGCAAAGACACGCTTCCCAAATGTAGAAGCACAGAGGGCACCTGGACTGTTTATAAGAATGCCACCAGCAGTTTCATTGTCGGGATGAATTTTTGCAAGCTTATTAATAAATAAAAAAATCACCAAAAAATATACCACCAGCCAAAAACATTAGACCAATGCAACAGAAAATATTCTAATAATGTGATTCCTACAGACCATAGGATAAGTCACAGTATGTGATTAATGAGCAATCAACTGAATGCGCAACATTACGATGAGAACATTAGCCTCTGTCTATAGCAAGGTGGGGGTAATAAAGAACAAAACCCTGTCACAGATGAAGGTGTGGTATCTATTCCCAATTTTGTGTAAAAGAGCATCAAGAAGCAAAGTTTTGGATCGAATAGCTTGATCAATCAAAGAAGCTAAACCTTATATAAAATACTAAGAATTGTAGTTTACAATATATGCTTAAGGTAATCATATTCCAATTTGTGGCACGGATTGGAACACGAGAAAGAAAGATGCGATTTGCTAAAACCAACCATGGAAGGCTTTGAAGCCAAACACATCGGAAAAACTAATTCAACATCTAAAATTAAATAAAATAACATCAAATCGAAACTTGAATCTTTGTACATTCAAAACAAATGACACACAGAATGTTTGGTAATGGGAATCTTCTTTGTTTTTATTACTAGATTTCTAGTTTCTAAATTCCAAAAGTCCTCAATCATCTGTGTAACAAATGAAACACAGAATGTTTGGTGAATTCTTACAGCAATAGAATTTTGAAAGAATAAAAAATGGAAAACCTAAGTTCATTAGTTGTGAGCAATAACATTACAATTTTAGTGGAAAGTTTTTCAGCACCTGCTATGAGGATTGTCAGGAATCATGGATTTAACTTTCTGTAACAAAAATGATCACCATTACTTGAACAAAAAATAACACATTAAAAGCTGTCGAATTGTAACCTTATTGATTCAACGTCATTTTTTTATTTAGGAGCTAAATATCACCAACTATTTCATTAATTTACAGATTTTATTCCAAGCTAAACAAATTCTCCAACCCAATTATACTCAACTCCACAGTGAGCTAAGTTATTTTTCTTACCAAATATATGTGTATTACCGATTACAATAAAAAAAATCAATAGGCTAAACTTGTATTTCAACTTTTTTTTGGCATTACAGGGAAAACTTGTCAAAGGTTACTGTGTAATGGAACAGTTTCTTGAATAATTTAAAAATTATATCTTTCAAAAAAACCCTATCCAATTATACAACAGAATTTCAGATTTTCAAAATTTAAACTGAATATAGTCAGATATAGAGCAGGGGCCTCCCTTAAATAGACAGTATCATTATTTTTCTGGTATGTACATTAACAACTCCGCGTGGTCAGGCTTCATAAACTTGGGATACATAGTGATGTCTAATATCATTTAGAGCAACTCTCCTCGAGCATACCGGACACTGCAATTATTTATATAGAAATTTAACAGATTCAAAGGGTATCATATAAGAGAACAAGAAAATAAATAAAAATTAAATTTCACTTACAGTGGAGGAACCACGCCTTTCACCACTTAAAATCCATTTTGTTATACATGATTTTCCGAAAAAATGGCCACAAGAAAGAGAACTGCAGTTCCACAATTAAGAATATTAGAACATGAGAGCAATTGTTTTCTCTTGACAATTTTAAAATTAAAATATGCCCAATGTGGTATTTTAAGGAACTCTGTGTTAATCTCTAAAAAGAAGTAAGCTTTCAACTATATATCAGAGCAGAGCATGGTACGAAACCCAGGAAATAGAGGGACTGTTCAAAATGGAACAGAATAGAGGGACTCTGCTCAAAATGCTGAAGGTTAATAGCAAAACCCAAAAAACACTGATGGATCATTATGTTGCTAATGGACAATTTCATGACTTGATATGGTCACGCAGAAATTAAGTTTTTTTTAAAGAACTACTTTAACTTGAGACTGCTTGCATCTACCACATACCAGACAGTATGTTCTCCGGATTGAGCCCATGGTTCCAAGCAAATTGAGCAATTCAACAAGTCATTAACCTCCAAAACCTTAAGGACATATTTTCTCTTCATTGCAACTTGCGGAGCCCCTCCTTGTTGATCACATACTTTATCACACTCTTCTTTCACTGCAGCAAATGTAGTACACAGCTCCCGCAACTTGTTTTTTGTTTGCTCGAGATCTTTTTTGCTAAATTCTTCTCCTTTTACAGCCCTCTTAAGCTGCTCCTCTAGCTTATTGCTAGATTCTTCTTGTTCTTTATTCTTCTTGAGCAATTCCACTTGTTTTTCCTCTAGTATTTTGGTTCGTTCAACAAGCTTCATCAGCTTGTTACTTGTTTGCTCAAGACTTTGTTTGCTAGATACTTCCCCTTCTTTAGCCCTTTTGAGCTCCCCCTTCAGTCTCTTATTCACTTCGGTCAATTCCTTGATCTTTCTTTCAGCTCTAACCAAATCGGCTTGCACGTCATCAAATGCAGATTTAAGGGAGGACTGTAAGGATTGGATACGTTCTGTGCGATTTCTCCCAGCCGACTTGTCGTCTTCATGTTCTGGAAAAACATGTTCTTGCATGTCATCATTCTCTGAATTCGGACATTCCGATCTGCTCGCTTCCGATTCTTCTCCGTCCTCCCCCGCGGTAGATCCCGAATCTCCCGCGAATCCTAAATCTCCCCATCCCGAATTCACCCGCGCCGGAGATCCTGAATTTCCCCAATCTCCCGCGAATCCCAAATCTCCCCATCCCGACTTCTCCCGTGCCGGAGATCCCGGATTTCCCCAACCTTCTGACGTTTTAAGCGCAGAACCTCCCCGTCCCGAATCCTCCAGCGCCCGAGTTTCCGAACCTCCCCATCCTCTCGGGTCTTCAAGCACCGAAGATACCGAAGCTCCCCAACCTTCTGGAGTTGCAGAACCTCCCCATTCCCGAAAAACTCCATATTCCCGAAACTTCCGCTCCGGAGATCCCAAATCTCCCCGACCTCCCGGATTGTCAAGCGCCGGAGATCCAAACCCTTCCCGTACCCGAATCTTCTGTGCTGAATATCTCCGTGCCGGAGAAACCCGTCCTGACATCAGACATGTCCTTCCCCCTGCTCGCCCACCTCGTCCCCTGTATATCTCCTGTGCCGAATATCTCCTTTCCCACCACGAATGTCTCCCTCCTTGCGCCCTAGAACTCCGTCCACCACAACGAATGTCTCCCTCCTTGCGCCCTACAACTCCACAACGAATGTCTCCCTCACCACCCCATCCATCACTATGGTCCCGCAGAGAAGCCGGTCTACTGCTCCATCCATCCATCCGTTCCCACCTTCCATGCACCTCTGCCTTCCGGCCGATTCATTACTTGCACCTCTTCACCTCTACAACCCGCTATTCCAGAAATCACAAAGTTGCATTTACCATACATACACTCACTCCCGGGATGCAGATGCGGCAGTAACAATTCATTGAATTTTTCTAGGGCGACCGAGTACACCTATTAAATCACTGCTAATTACATCGTTCAGTTGGTTGCTGGAATAAAACTTGAATAGTAATAGGAAATTAGAATATAATTTGTATTCTTTGTTTGGTGTGTGGAATAGGAATGGAGAATACGATTTCGTATTCTTATTTTTAGTTTCAAAATAAGCTTTTGTCCATTCCAAAAGAGCCTGTTTGGTTGCTGGAATACAACCGGAATAAGAATAGGAAATTAGAATATAGTTTGTTTTCTTTGTTTAGTACATGGAATAGGAATGAAAAATTGGATTTCGTGTTCCTATTTTAGCCCCAAAATGAGCTTTCGTCCATTCCAAAAAAATACTTGTAATTGGAATGGGCCATTTCCATTCCCAATTCAATTAATCCAAAATTTATAAATCGATCGGGTCCGGGCATGAAAATACTCCCGCTTATAAAAAAAATTCCCTGCATTTTACCCTTTCCTCGACATAAAACTCCCGCTCGCTATGAGAAGTTCGCAAAAAAATCTCGCTCAGTTTGAAGTTCATTGTCTTTAGAAGATTGTTTGCAAAAGATTTTGTTCATTTCCTCCTCCTACTCTGGCTCTTCCGCTCATTGACTCATCTGGCAGAGGTATGTCAAAAATAAGGTTTTCATGAGAACTGGTTTTTCACAATATGAGAATCTGTTTGGTTGGATTTTTTTAATTAATATGCTCCTTCGCAACACAATTTCAAACTCTAGTTCAGTTTGAAAGACTCAAACTCATAAAGATTGAAAGACAAAAAATCGTTATGAGTCGATAAGGGTCTCAGAGCTGCATTTTTTTTGTTTGTCAAATATGAGGTAGATTTGTTCATATGATTATTCGCTAGTCATAGAGCCATTTACTTTTCACAACATTTTATATTCTTTAATGTTGTTTATACATGAATAATAGGAGAAATATTTTGAAAGTCTTTCAGGGGAAATCACATACCCTTCTAAAATTCACTATTAATTATTAAATGGAATTCTTCCAAATTTGAATGCACTACTAGGTCTACCCTTTAATTATGCTTATGCTAAAAGTGGCTTCAAAATGACTGGATGCCCTTAAAAATATGGCGCCTCTTTGCTTCTATTAATGACTGCTTTAAAACAAATCAAACCTTGTTGTTTGTAATTAGATTTGGAAGAATTTCATAACGCCTTATCCACTTCAGGTACATACTTGATCTAATTTCACATGATTTCAGTGTCTTCTCAACATTTGAGTTGCTAATGTACTATCTGTAGCTTCATAAGGTCGATATGCTATGCTTAAAAGATGACACAACTCAACAGTTTTTTGAAACCAAACATAATGAAAATTATGGGTGTATTTGTAAGCAAGTGCAGGTATTGATGAGGCAATTTTTAGGAATTTGAGATGTGTTTGAATTGAAAATAAAATTTGAAAGATGGAAAACCATGATGATCGCATACTCCAGTAGCCTCATTTTTAATAGATTGTAAAAAAATTCCTTAGTATAAACAATATTAGGCTCGTTATCGATTTGGATAACTCTTGTTTATGTTGTTTAATAAGCCCATTTAGGATCGATCAAATGACTATGGATATTTACCTTTTGCCTCTTTTGGAGGTCCTTAAATGCTAAAGGGAATGATGTCCTATGTAGGCACTATCTTTCACGTGGGAATGACACAAGTCAACTTGCTCAGTATGCTGATAACCAGGGGATTAGGCTTCATATTATCTGTTATTTGTAATAAAGCATGGAACCTTGTAAGCCACTAGGCTAAACTTATTCTCTTTATTTATTTTACAATTTAGCATTTTCATTCATTTACACTTGTCGAAAACAAATTACTCTATATAGTGTTCTAACAATATTATAGTGGTTTTAGTACAGTAAATACCTACATATTATTGCAAGATTATTTGTAGATTCATATATTAACCCTTTGTATCTTAGATTATAAATTCATCGTTTTTAAAATTACCTTACACATTGGTGCAACTAGCACGGCATTGTTCCAATAGCCAAGTTGCTTTCTATGTATGAGAAGAGCAACAACCCCTCCAATGGATTCTCCATACAAGAACCTTGCTTTATTTTTGTACTCTTCTTTCTCTACCCATTATGTGTTTTCCATTAGCAGACATAATAGATTTGAAATCTTAGAATAATTGCGATAAAGAAAAGCTTTTAATAGTAGAAATACCAACAATGCTCTTAAAAGAAAGTTGCAAAGTCATCTATGAACTCTTGAAAACTTTTCACGTAACCATGCAAGCCACCAAACTTTCCATGCCCTTCATAATCTGTACCTAACACTACATATCCTGCCTTGGCAAGCCCCACAGTAGTGTCTGAAACAATGGAATTTTCTTAACATTTATAAATACTATTTAAACTTGATATTTGTTTTGAAATATAACTCTGTTGAAACCAGGATAATGGTGTTGGAAAGTGTGAAGGGGAAAAGATAAAATAGGACTTAAAATGGAAAAGCAATTGAGGCAAAACCAAAAAGTAGTACCTTCCATGTAAATGTTGCACTCCACACCATAGCCTACAATCACCAGATGAAGAAGAATAAACTTCAATATCACCCAATTCAGGGATTCAACTACTATTATGAAACCCAAAAACTAAAAAAATTAAGGCTCACCATGGTAGAGGCATATATGAGGCCACTAGAGTATTTGAAAATTTGA
The DNA here is from genome assembly GCA_028749045.1 of Cupressus sempervirens. NCBI lineage: Eukaryota > Viridiplantae > Streptophyta > Pinopsida > Cupressales > Cupressaceae > Cupressus > Cupressus sempervirens. The sequence continues at coordinate 755,182,011 of CM053787.1, read as the reverse complement.
AAGATGGAGTATATGAATTTCTTTCTTTTAATTGTTGTCATTATGTATGACATTTAATGCATCTTTACCATCAAGTCTTATGGATTCATATTTTGTGGTCCTCTGATATGTATTTTCATTCATGAAAATGAGCTTCTACTATTTTATTTTAGGTTTTAGAAGAGGGTGAAAATAACATTTCCATGAATCTACTCTTTTTCACATTATTATTACTATAATATTCATGTTCTCCTATTAGGCAATAAATAAATAAATAAATATAAATATGTAATCAATACATACTTACCTTTATACAACATTTCAATAGTTTTGAGTAATCAATGTTTATATATTGTTTATATAGCTCTTAACAATAATATGATTCGTGTGACCTAATAGATCGATGTGTTTCCATTGTAGGTCATTCGAATGGATCTTATTGATGATATAGAAGTCCAAGGAGATATAGTTTGAAAGATCAAGGTCATGTGCATACTTGCTATTTTGCTTGCCAATCTTGCAGTATTAATAGTAGCATCTTTCCAAGAGGCTAGAAGAGATAGGCATAAGTGAAGAAGAGTTGCTTGTCCTTTTTATAAGTGCATTATCCATTCTAGTAACACAAATTGCCACGACCAAATACATGAGTAGAGTAGCCTTCTTTTGCTTGGCCAAAATTCTAAGACGAAAAGGGAGCATTCAAGATACGACAAACATATCACTGGAAGAACAACTAGTGATGTTCCTCCATAGCCTTGGCCACAATCTAAGGAATCAAAAGATTGGCCATAACTTTGGTCACTCAAGAGAGACAGTGAGTCGACAATTCCACAAGGTCTTAAAAGCTATAATAATACTTCATAACAATTATATTTTACCCTTTGTTGCAACCACTCCTCCAGAAATTGTTGGGAAGGACTGTTTTGATCCATATTTCAATGTAACTATGCTATTGGCATGTATTTCATTACTAGAGACTACACATAATAATTTGTATTTGATAATAATATTGATTATTATAGGATTGTATAGGTGCACTTGATGGAACTCATATTTCAGTTACCGTTGATGTGAACATGCAAGAAAAATATCGCAATAGAAAAGGTAATTTGTCACAGAATATTTTGGGCATATGTTCGTTTGACCACAAGTTTCAATACCTTCTTGGTGGTTGGGAAGGGTCTGTTGCAGATAGTCAGGTGCTTGCTTCAACTCTCCCTAGAGAAAATCCACTTGTGGTTCCCCCTGGTATATTAATTCATATTTAATATGATTATATTTAGATTAAACTAAATCAAAACTTTAATGCTCTATTTTTAAGTATAATTTTATTCTATTTGTGTAGGAAATTTCTATTTAGTTGATGTCGAGTACCCAAATGTACCGAGATTTCTCGCTACTTATCGATGTACACGTTACCACCTAAAAGATTTTTGCAAAGCAAACACAATTAGCAGTCCCCAAGAGTTATTTAACCACCGACACTCCTCTCTTAGGAATGTGATAGAGTGGACATTTGGTATTTTCAAGCAACGTTTTCCTATCCTGAAGCATGCAACATCCTATAGTATATCTACCCAAACAAAGATTGTTTTGGCATGTGGCATACTACACAACTTCATTATGATGGAGGATGGTCTTCCACCTGAAGTGAAAATTGAAGAGGATGATGATCGTGCTGGGATAAATGTGCCAATTCTTGAGACTTATGGGATGAATCAATGAGATAGAGATGACTGGGGGAGATTTAGAGATGAAATAGCCCAAAGGATGTGGGAAGATTTCAACTCTCAAACTTAGTTGTACCACAAAATATGAACATTTATTTGCACTTTGTAGTGAATAGGAATTGCACATTGTATTTTCAAGGATAATTTTACACTTCACTATTCCAGACTATCTGCTATATGCATTTTTTCAAGAGGTCTGTCAAGAAAGGATATATTGATATTGTCGAGGGATTTTACATACCCTAGTTTGCTAATTCCATTTATCCAATTAAGTTTAATACTGTAGCTATGGTCTTTGAAATATTGTTTATGATATATGATATTGTCGGGGGTTTTACAACATTCTGTCATACTATTGACAGACCACAAATATTGAAGGTCATTTAAATTCTATGAAAATCCATTTACATTTATGTAACAAAAAGACTACAGAAATTGAATCGCCACTATTGGCATATGACTTTTTCTGCCTTCCAATAGATATTAGTATGAAATTGAACTTCTTAAAATATATACTAGTTAGCAATAATATAAACTGTTAAGGTCTCGGTGAATTTCATCTTAGTTAAAGACTCATGGAAGTTTTTTTTTAAAATTTTCATATGTAGTAATAAAAGTATTTGATGTGAATTTTATCGTAGCTACAAGCACATGGAAGTTTTTTGGAGTGAATTTTACCTTAGCTACAGTCTCATGGAAGTTTATGAACTATGGTAAAAATTTCTCATATCATTTATGCTAAATATCAAGTGTTATCCATTCAGATGACAATCTCTTTTGCTAGATATTTCATTGTTGTTATTCTTATTTTTATTTTTAGTTCTCCTTCGTTTACTATAGTTGTTAGGATGATAAAGTTGAGTTCCCATCCAAACTTGTTAAACATTAGAACTTTGGAGTTTTCTATTAAAAAATGTTCACCCCTGGTATTCGACCCACTACCCAATGAGAAGAAATCTACAATAACAGTTCTAAATCTAGGGTAATTTTGTTTCTCAGATAATTAATGCTTCAAGCCTCCAAACAAAAAATTTGTATTAATGATCCAAAATAGAGGTACAAAAGTTCAAATCACTGCTAACAGGCAAAGCTATAGGCTTTGCCTTGATGTCAAACCACTTCATTGCATTTATAGATTTCCTCTGTACTGTTAGCTTTGAAGAACCACTATTATGTATATTTATAAATAGCACTACACAATAAATAGTATGTACAAATAGGGCAAAACAGATCAATTGAAGCCGCATAAAGTTAATCATTCAAAATTCGAATAATAAATGTCACTAAGACATGGAGACACGATCTCTACTTCAATCATCTGAACAACTTAATTTTTTGTAGGATGCTCTTTAGGAATGGGAGCTATACAACTCACCAGAATCTCCAAAATTGATTCCAAGCTTTCTTTAGAGCTGCAACGGCAGATTGGATCAACTATATATTGTAACCTATTCTCCCACAATAGTGTGTTCACCTGTAGAGACAATTTCAATATCAAACTCCAAAACAAAAAATACACAAACAATATTTTAATGTGTTGATAGGAGCACTTCTATAATGCCCTAGACAAGAAAAGACTCAAATTTATAATATACAAGAAAAAGGAAAAAGACTCACCCATCCTGCAACATTCAAGCCTTTGGTAACAAATGTTGGATATGTTGGTTGTTTTCCACTGAGCAACTTTAGCAGAACAACTCCAAAGCAGTATACATCAGATTTCTCTATCACTCGCCTGCTTTGGAGGTATTATATTTTATTTCACACATTAAGAAAATAGGTATATGAGAACCCTCATAAGATTATTGTGCGTAACTACACATGAATCCCATTGTGAAAAACTGATAGTCTTGAATTGCTTAAACCCTATGTACTCAGGAGTAAGAGAATTTATACCTGGAGCCATGTAACCAAAAGTGTCTGCTACTATAGTTGTCACATGTGATTGATCGTCTTCTAAGAGTTTTGCCAAACCAAAATCTGATACATGTGACTCCACATTCTCATCTAGTAATATATTGCTTGACTTAACATCATAATGAACAATAGGAGGGCAACAATCATGATGCAAATAAGCCAGACCTCTAGCTGCTCCAATTGTTATCTTTAATCGAGCATTCCAGTTTAGACATGTTTTTGTTTCTCGAGGTTCTGTCAATGTGGAGGTTATTTGAACAAGATAAGTATTAGAATGCTAACCATGTATTTAAACGAATGCTATTCATCAATCTATGGAATACCAACCATGGAGTAAACTATGTAAGCTTCATAGGGGCAAGTAGTCATATATAAGAAGTTTTTATGATGGAGAACTGCAATAACCTCACAAATTCACAAGGTTTCTATGCTTGATCCTTCTTAGAATCTCAAGCTCTCTTTCAAACAGTCAATCTGATCTTAAACCATCATTCTAAATTTTCTTGATTGCAAATGTATTATTGTCATCCACGAACAATTTGTAGACCATACCAAAGCCTCCCGAGCCAATGATATTAGCATCACTAAGCATCTCAATCCTTTTTGTAATATCTTGAGATGTATATGGTAGATCTCCATGGAACATAACAAGTTTAGCATCTGCCATATGGAACAAATGAGAGAAAATTATAGTCAAACAATCAATAGATTACTTATGAGCAGAAATGCAAATTCATGTTACTTATGCTCCCTTGAAAAGTTTATACCTATCTTTGAGTTTGACTATTTTTGACTGTTCCCATCTTATGACTGCCTCCATGTAGTCTACTAGAAATTTGCACCAAAGGTGATTATTTCTTATTGTTCCCATCTTGTAGTGGATTTCTCCTATATTCCATTAACTTTTAATGCTCTAATCAATTCTATTTTATTTCACATATAGATCGTCATGGGGAAATTATATAGCTTCAATTTTTTTCAATCTATTTTTGAATTTTAGAAAGTTTCAATGATTTTGAATCTATACAGTATTTTTACATGGATTTAATAGAACAATTATTCTTATTCTAAAAGTTTCTATTTTTCTAGGTTCATGTATGATAAAATTAATGTTACCCTAAGTGATCCATTATACTACAATACATTTTATATGGAAATCTCTATAAGTAATTTTCCAGACAATAGATAAAGGATTGTCTCTCATTTAGGCAAGCCACAATGGTTGTGAGTAGTATGAAGGGAAGCTTGAGTCTAAGTACTGCTGCAGTAGCAGAGCGGAAAATATGATAAGTAATGTTTTACGTTTTGTGTGTGTTTTAAATTTAAATGTTGTAATAATTTCCTATGATGTGGTGGCATAAATGGAGGAGTGAAATGATAAACTCTCCAATTATAGCCACTTAGGACCATGTGTGTTTGTTTTAGTGGAGTTAGTAGTGTGCAATGATTTAAGAATCTAATCATATCCTAAAAAAGGACAGATAGTTGGCAGCAGGAATATTCATAATTTTTGAAACAGTCTCCTATTCTTGGATAGGGACGTTTCATATTCTTTATTTAGGGAGTCAGTTTTTAGAGAGGAAGAAAAAGGAAAAAGACAAGTTTTAGTTTTGGGTCGAATTCAGTATGTTTGCAGAAAATTAGTCTCAATGCGTGGGTAATATCTCCCAAATACACTGTTGGATTTTTACGAGCTTTGGATATGTTATTATAGGCCTAATTACGCCCATATTCACTAGAGCGATTGAAGAGTTTTGATTTGGTTCAAAAGTTATTCATGTCTGAGTGCAGGTCTATCTAGAGATAGCAAGAAGCAATGTTTTGAAGAAAAAATGTACTCTGATGCGTGGTCAATATCTCGGGTTTTAACCGTTGGATTTTTCTCAAATTTTTATATGTTTTTTGAGACCTAGTTATGCCAAATATCAATGGTTAGATTGAGAAAATATTGTCTGGTTCAAAAGTTATACATATCTGTTCACGGGTCTATCTAGAGACAGCAAGAAGCAATGTTTTGCAGAAAAATGTACTCTGATGCGTGGTCAATATCTTGGGTTTGAATCGTTGGATTTCTCTCAAATTTTTATATGTTGTTTTAGACCTAGTTATGCCAAATCTCAACGGTTGGATTGAGTAAATCTTTTCTGTTTTGAAAGTTATTCATTTCTGAGTGCAAGTAAGAAGAAATTTTGGGGGATTTATTTTCAAAGTTTTGTTTATTGAATCTGATTTTAGTTTGTGGTTTTAGTTTGTGATCTTGATGGTTGTAGATGCCCCTTGAAGCAACTCAGTTGAGTGACTGATTCCTCCTGAGTTTTGCAAGGTGTGGCTTTGCATCATTTTTGGTATCAGAGCATAGTAAAAGATCTGGGTAAAGAAAATTGTTGTTTGTGAAAGATTGAGAGAAGAGCCTGAGAAGAAGTCTAGGAGACTAGATAAGAAGAAAATAACCTAGATGAGGAATGATGGGACAAGAAGAAGTAGCTTTATTGTATCTTTTTATAAAGTATCGGCAGAGAAAGGATTCAAAGCAAAAAGAGATAGAGGAAAAGAAGAAAAGAGAGGAAGAAGAAATGAGAAAACAAATAGAAGAGGTAAGCAAGATAGAAGAGGAAATAAAAAGTTTGAGAAGGAAACTTGAAGAGAATGAAGCTAAGTTGAGAGAAAATAAAATGCAGAAAGAAGAAGTGCAGCAAGTAACTATTGGTGAGAGCAGTAATGAGACAAGTCCTATGGGATTTGAGTGTGAACAATTTGTGGTTGGAACAGTAACATGTCCTTTGAAAATAGAGAAGAGTACAATGTTGGAAGGTACTCCTATGAAATTTGTTTTGAAGGCAACTGATGAAGCCTTAAATATGCATAATGAATGGCACGAAGATGAAGCTAAGGAATGTGTAACAGCAAGTTCTGAAGAAGAATCTGATTTATGAGAAGAGTTTACAGCCATCGTGGGAGAATGGAAAAGGCATGGCGGTAGTATGAAAACTCAGCTTGAAGAAGAAAGGAAAGAGTGCAATACTGTTATTGTTCTTGAGCAAAGTTCTAATAAGAAAAAGATATTTGAAAGTGAGATTACTACAGAAGATCAAGATGATGATAAATGTTTAATAAAGGAAGAAGAGATAAATATGATTCTTAAGATTCAAGATGTGAAACTGGTTGATAGTCAAGAAGCAGATAAGTTTATGGTTACTATTGATGAAGATAGATATGATGCACATTACATGGTGTATAAGGAAGCTCATATTCAAAAAGAGAACTCAAATAATCTTAATGCTGATGATATGTTTTCTTCTAATAATGTTTATGCAAGGATGCAGATTTCATGTATAGTGAATCATACTGGAGAATTTTCTGTGACATTTACAGCATTAAAGAATCAAAGCTACAATGTGGAGAAGTTGAATATTATCTTTGTTTTTCTTGTAGATATGCTCATCCTAGTTCAAAGAAATTGGAAAGTTCGAAAGAAGAATGAGATTCATTTCTACAACACATCATCTCAAGAGGACTTGAGATTCATTCTACAAGGGAGTATGCTGCAGTAGCAGAGCAGAAAATATGATAAGTAATGTTTTATGTTTTGTGTGTGTTTTAAATTTAAATGTTGTAATAATTTCCTATGATGTGGTGGCATAAATGGAGGAGTGAAATGATAAACTCTCCAATTATAGCCACTTAGGACCATGTGTGTTTGTTTTAGTGGAGTTAGTAGTGTGCAATGATTTAAGAATCTAATCATATCCTAAAAAAGGATAGATAGTTGGCAGCAGGAATATTCATAATTTTTGAAACAGTCTCCTATTCTTGGATAGGGACGTTTCATATTCTTTATTTAGGGAGTCAGTTTTTAGAGAGGAAGAAAAGGGAAAAAGACAAGTTTTAGTTTTGGGTCGGATTCGGTATGTTTGCAGAAAATTAGTCACAGTGCGTGGGTAATATCTCCCAAATGCACCGTTGGATTTTCATGAGCTTTGGATATGTTATTATAGGCCTAATTATGCCCATCTTCACTAGAGCGATTGAAGAGTTTTGATTTGGTTCAAAAGTTATTCATGTCTGAGTGCAGGTCTATCTAGAGATAGCAAGAAGCAATGTTTTGCAGAAAAAATGTACTCTGATGCGTGGTCAATATCTTGAGTTTTAACCGTTGGATTTCTCTCAAATTTTTATATGTTGTTTGAAACCTAGTTATGCCAAATATCAATGGTTAGATTGAGAAAATATTGTCTGGTTCAAAAGTTATACATATTTGTTCACGGGTCTATCTAGAGACAGCAAGAAGCAATGTGTTGCAAAAAAATGTATTCCGATGCGTGGTCAATATCTTGAGTTTGAACCGTTGGATTTCTCTCAAATTTTTATATGTTGTTTTAGACCTAGTTATTCCAAATCTCAATGGTTGGATTGAGTAAATCTTTTCTGGTTTGAAAGTTATTCATGTCTGAGTGCAGGTCTATTTGGAGGCAGCAAGAAGAAATTTTGGGGGATTTATTTTCAAAGTTTTGTTTATTGAATCTGATTTTAGTTTGTGATCCTGATGGTTGTAGATGCCCCTTGAAGCAACTCAGTTGAGTGACTGATTCCTCCTGAGTTTTCCAAGGTGTGGCTCTGCATCAAGTACCAACATTTTGTCAATAGTATGAAATGTACCAACATTTTGTCAATATACCAACATTCTGTCAATAGTATGAAAAGGACTTACGATTGACTGAGTTTATGATTTATGAGTCTAAGTACCAACATTCTATCAATAGTATGAAAAGTACCAACATTCTGTCAATAGTACCAATATTGTTTATGATATCTAATGTTTTTGGGGGATTTTACATACCCTAGTTTGCTACTTCCATTTATCCATTGTTCATGACATGTTGATGGTTCTTTTCAAGTTTTGTAGCTACCCATTAATAGCTAAAAATGTCATTTACCAATCTCTTAACAAGCATGGATAAGGAGGTACGTGTGACTACAGTTGATACTTCGGCTAAAAATGTGAAAGTGGTGTGGTCAAAAGAGATGGAATGTAAGTTGATAGATTTGCTCCTTGAGAAAATTCAGTTAGGAAGAAAAGGTGAAGGGAGCTTTAAAAAAGAAGTGTGGATTGCAATACAAAGGAAGTTCAATGAAGAAATGAAAATGAATCTTGGAGAGGATAACTTTAAGAATAAGTACAAAACATGGAAACAAGGTTATAGAATGATGAAAGAGTTACAAAACATGAGCTGTTTCACATGGAACAAGAGTACTCAATGTGTGGATGCAGATGATAGTGTATGGGAAGAGTTGATGAAGGTAATGTTCTCTAAACAATATCTTTATCTAAGTAAAGTATATCTTAATCAATTGAAATGAAAGTCCTCTAACTTCTAAATTTTTTCATCCTATAGAGAAAAGATTTCAAAAATGCTAGAGTCTACAAGAGGCAACCCTTCACCTATTTAATGACTTAGCAGTCATTTTTGGCAAAGACATAGCTAACAAAAATGGAGTAGCAACAGGTCTAGAGGCTGAAGATGGACATCTCTTTGAAGAGGCTACTGATCTTGATGATGATGTAGGCTTTGATACACATATGGAAGATACTCCTCAATTTGATGAAGAAATCCTTCATTCAAACAATTCCAATGCATCTGTTAGACAAAATCCATCTCCACCATCAGCAAGAAGGCCAAAGAGGAGGAAGCCAAGCATGGCTTCTTCTATGGAGATCATATGTGAAAGTATTCAAAATATAGACCAGGGCATGACTAAGGCTCATAACATCAATGTTGATAAGAGGAAAGCCAAGCACGATATATCAAGTGCATTTACTACCCTCAAGGCCATGCCTAGAGTTAGTAGGGAGACTTTGATTGTCGCATATGACTTTTTTAGTTCATAACCTACAAAATCCTAGGCATTCATAGAGATGACTGTAGAGGAGAGGGAAGAATATGTTAGATATAAGTTTGGTGGAGTTTTCTACTAAATTATTATCTTTATGAACTTATAATCTTTTTTTGGACTATGTCTGAACTTACAATCTTTTTCAAGCAATGGACAATCTATTCATGTTTATCGCACTTGGTTGGATTTAAAGCATTCTTAGCTCCGTTGGTTCCATTTAATTTGTTCTTGAAATGGATGAACAATACATGTTTATGTTCATTTTGTTCAACATAATGATTTATAGTTCTAATGAATTAAGTTTTTTGGATTACTTGCAATAGTTGTTTGTAGTTCCATATATGATCAATAAGTTTTTTGGATTATTCTTGATCAACACTTTCAACCCATTACCTAATTGATTTCACCAGTGTCAATTTCATGGTCTTGGGTAAAGGAGGGGTATTGGGTTGAATGTTTGAGATGCATTGAAAGGGCATTGTAGGAAATGGGTTTAAGTTTGAACATGTATTGTTCTGGCAATGTTGGCAGTGATCACAGCTAGGAGAATTTCCAATACCATCTCTAATTTTCCCCCTTTCCCCCTCTTTTTTGACCATTTTTTGGCCTTCTTCAGCACCCACAAATTATATTGTACTTGACTCCACAAGTATGCTGTTCCAAATTAGATCATTGATCTAAAGCGTTGGTGCTAACAAAACATATGTAGTCGAATACAGAAAAAAACTTGCTAGTGATAAGATTCAAGCAAAAGTACTTAGCTGAAAATCTTCCAACATTGCCTATTCTAGAGTGGCCTATAGCTTTATTCTTTTAGATTGCAGATGGTGTAGCTTGAGCCCTTGTCACAGAGCATGTAAACATAGTGCAATGGATCAAGTTTCATTCAGATATGACCTTTAAAGATATATTGCAATGGATCAGGATCTAAGATTTATTTCAGTTAGCTAGACTACTTTTAATAGATTGCAACAAAATAGGATCAATAATTTATTTCATTAAAATATGACCTCTTTAAAATTTATTAGAATGAGTTAGACTCCATGATTTATTTTCTTCAAATATGAACAATAAATGTTCTGGCTACCACTCACAGTGGCTTGGCTCCATTCTCAACTATGAATTGGTAAAAGGACACAATCAATCTTTAAACTAAATCCAAAAATAAGATGCTTCCATTCTACAAAATTAAATCTAGCGAGCTCCTTAAATTTCTACTCGATGAAGATGGTAGGAACCTGAGGTTTGGCTAGAACATATAATACCCAAATAAGAACAATAACGTTTAAAGGTCCTAGTCAATATTTTTCAAATGGAACATAATTTTAGTTGTGTACTATGGTTGCAATAAACAACGGTTTGAAGCTAAATTTGGCCAAAAAGAGACATCATAGATATGATATTTTGAATCTTCCTAGACTCTTCCATTGGAACTGCATAAAGTTTTGGAGGGCTTATGTCTACAATTGCTTGAACGATTGCCTGAGAGCATTTAAATATGTCTCTATTTATATTTGGCAAGAATTTCATTCATTATAAACTTGGGAAGCAACTACACCACCAGGTCCTCTAGTCAATCATCATACACGAAATATCAAATGGTGTTCAATAACTTGGTCAAAAATAGGAAATTCCAAGATATTGAAAAAGATGTTCTTAGCACACATGCTCTTCCATAGGATCAACATTTACATTTGGCAAACTAAAACTTGTTTTAACTTTACTAACCAATAGGTTTGTGGAAAGGTGCCCCTAACAAAATGATAAACTATACATGGTAAGCCTCACATGAGCTTAGCATGAGAGATTTCATTATTCCTTTTCGACAAAGTGGCTACTATGGCTATTCTCCAGTTGTTTGTTGAGCGAAAAATAATTGTTAGTCCAACAGTCACAAACTTTCCAGCTTCCTATTTTTACATCCACATAAAATATTCTTGCTTCAACTTTGTGGAAGGTTTTTCTTGTAAAACATAGACACATTTTCATTGAGCATGAATATCATAAATCACGTTTTCCTGCATTGATGCATTTGGAAACCATTTAATATTAGAAAGGCGCCATTCACATTTTAGATCAGCTGATAAATGGTTTATTGTGACATTTTTCTTTAATGGCTGACATTTGCTTGTTCCTGTGCCCATGACTTTTCTATAAATTGACAAAGTTTGTATTAAATGAGGCAAACTATGGCTTCTTCAAAGTCTTCCATGGAAGCACATCTCACACTCTATGAAATCATTCTTTCAATAGCCAAGCCCATGGCCCTTTGTGCTACTATTTTGCTTAACATTCTTGACATTATCGCCATCCATGGTGGTGATAATCCTCTAACCGTGGAGCAAATTTTTTCACATATTTCTACTTCCACATGCAAACATGCCCATATTGAGTACTTGTTTAGAATCATGAGGCTTTTGACTTCCATTAATGTCTTCTTGGAAGAGAGCACATTAGATTATGATGGGACTCCCCAATACAAGTATGGCCTCAGTAGCCTCTCTAAGATTCTAGTGAAAAATGGTGCCCAAAAATCATATGCACCCACAGTGTTGGCCATGAATGTAAAGTGTGTAGTAGATGCTTATCAACATCTCCATGACTCTGTCATAGATGGTGTCCATGCATTCACTAAAGCCCATGGGATGAACTTATTTGAGTTCATGAGCAACAATCCTGAACCAAACAAGATTTTCAATGAGGGCATGGCTAGTGATACTAGCCCCATGATGGCTTATGTGGTAAAGGTTTATGATGGGTTTAAGAGCTTCAAGAGTGTAGTGGATGTCATAGATGGGGTTGGCTCTGCAATATTTTTAATTGTGGAAGAATATCCACACATTCATGGCATCAATTTTGACCTTCCTCATGTTATAAGTACTACTGCTCCCATACAAGGTTCGTAAGAGTAGCAATCTTGTATCTCTAAATTTTCATTGGTTCTCTACTTGTTGCATATTGCTAGTTGTATTTTCTTAAAAACTTAGAAGACCATGATGGGTTATTGTGTTGCATTTGGATTGTCATTTATAATATTTTCCTATTGTCTTCTCAATTGTTCAAACATTTTATTTTTGCATATGAACAAACAATTATAATTAGTTATTTTCTGTTGCATGCTTTTAACATGCTTTTTAGAGTTATGTTTACATTGATCAGTAGGAATATTTTGTTTATAATTAGTTCATTATTTATTTTCTCTCATTATATTTTTTCATTATTTGTATAGGGTTGATGGCTTCGAATACTTTGTCATTGTATGACTGTGGCACTGGCACTGTAGTAATGAGGACATCGCACATAGACTATAACCCTTGGCATAAATTTTTTTGTTGTCCAAATAGTTGAAAGGTTGTTACTATTTTTTTGAATGTTTATTTTTTATGTAGTATGTTATTGTGGCAAGGAATTCTATAGTTTTTGAATGCAGGGGGATAATGGCTGCAATTTCTTTCAATGGGTCAAGGATGACCCATCTACGTTAACTGCGTCTAACTATATAGATGATGAAAGAAATGGTTGCAAATTGTGCAACATTTGAGATAATGTTGCTAAGGAGATTGTTTCTATGGAAAAAGTTGAAATCATGTTTCAATGATGTATTAGTTGTGTTATAATTGCTATAATCGTAGTATTGGTTATTGGTGGTTTCAAACCAAATGCATAAATATGGTTCAAAGATGGATATTGAAGATGTAATTGGAGATGAAAATTGTATTATGACTATGCATACCTAATGGTGGACAAATTAAATAATGATATATCCATTTTGTTGTTTCCAACTTAATTATGATTATGGGTACTATTTTATTTATGATTTTGTATATAAATGACCAACATATGGGTTATGTTTTCTATTTATTTTTAAAAAGTTGAAATAATTGAAATTCCTAATTAACTTCAACAATTCAACCAAAAATAAATATACATTCTTTGAAAAAATTAATCAAAACAATATTAAACTGAAACAAACAAAACTAGAGGAAAAAAAATATAAACTTAACCTCATTCCACTTCCAATTTTGTACAACCAAACAAGGGATTCACATATTCTCAAACAAATTCCAGGTGAACCAAATGGGACTGGAACACATATTTTCTATTCTGATTTCTCATTCCTATACCCATTCTCATTTTCAATTCTAATACTCAATTCCTATGCCTACAACCAAACGGGCCCTTAGAATTTTGAAATGGGAGAGTTACATCCCTTAAAAATACAATTGGAATACTACTAATTTTTGTCCCTGCCTTATAGTTTTCAACTCACCTTTCATATTAGTTGTTGCCTCGTTTGTCCTGCTAACTTCAAAAATTTCTATTTATACTATGGTCCTCACACATAAATTTATTAAATCAAATTTCTAGATTTTATTGTCACTTTTCTAATTGGCTCTCTCCATTTATTGTGGGAGTCTTTTAATTTCTTTCTTCTAAAAAATAACTAAAAATAGCACTTGAAGAATTCATGACACTTTGCAAGGACATGTCAATTCCCTAAAAATATATCTTTAACGAATTGATGACACTTAGCAAGTACATGTCCATTCAAGGTTCCCAAAACCCTCATTTTTCCCCAAATGTTTCAAGTTTCTATTGTTTTTGACTCCTTCATTATGAGACCAACCAAGCTCTCAGGCTTCCTTTAGAACTGCGTACATAACTATATCTTCCAAAGGTAAGAAATTGAAATTAATATTCTCCTACAACAGACTATTTTTCTTCAATTCTGCCATTTGACCATGTCTTATGAAGAATTACAGATGAAATTTATATATAAATTAGGCAGATATCGCAAGCATGAGACAAATTTTTCAATAGAGTACAAAAACTCTAACATCATGGAGGGTTCAATATTTTCAAAAAAGAGTTTCAAGAAGGCGAAGGACAATGAGAAGATCTCTAAATTCAATGTCAACACTTTAAAAAGTTGTGTTCAATTCCAAAAGCGCCATGTTCAATTCCAAAAGTGCCAACAAATCCTTGTGTTGTCTATGTATATTAAGGTAATTTGAAAAAAGTTTTTTTTTAAAGATAATGGCCTTTAAAATAAAATTTGAGAGAAGTTTTTGTTATATATTTCAAAAGCAGGTTTTGTGGTTTGAGTCACAATTTTGTTTTTCTTTACTGGCAATTTATAAATAGAAATTTGGGCAGCATTTCAATTGCTTATACTTACTTTATATTATGTGTTTTACTGATGAAAGTCATAGTAGTTTGGTATTCTTTTGTTTGTGAATTTATGTTTCGTTGTATGCACTCTTTCCTGCTTCTAAGGGAAAAATAAGAAAAGAAACTAAAAATTGAACCATTTGGGTTTTGTAAACAATTATTTAGTCTCTTCCTCGTGCATTTAATATGGGCCTCTAGTCACTTATATTTTTTTATTTTTATGATAAGATTTGGAGAAATAAAAATTTGAAATCATTTTTGTAGCTTTGATAGCTTGAGCATTCATTGTATTTTCTTTCCTTGGAATTCTAAATTGTTCTTGGATCTTGTATATATGCTTTGCAAGATTATGTCACAAATTCTCTCTGTCCACTCTAGTAAGTGGATGAGTTCATTGGTATATTTTTTCTATACTTTCCTGTCATTGAATATTTACTCCATATCACTCTTTCAGTAATTCATGTATCTTTTATATCTAATTCAAAAGATCAGAAATTTATTAGTGCTTTTGATGCCTTGAATATATTTGTTACTAATTATATCACAAAAAAAAATTCCTCCTCATTTTTTGAATGAATAGATTACCTCATTGTTCAATAGCATAGTTCTATTGATTCTTATAGCTAGATATATTTTTCCCCTTTTCTCGTTGAATGTTCATTGCTTCTCTGTTGAATGTTCTGTGCCTTCCCTTTGGCATGGTTTTTAATTTGAAGTCATTTACCATCATGTGGTTCATATTGTTAACTTGATGTCTCGTGCTTCTATCTTCTTATCACATATAATAATAGTCTTCTATATGCCCTATCAGTGATCTACTTGATTCTTGAATGCATAATTTCCTATTTTTACAAGTTTTCTAATTAATATCATGTATCTTGGTCCCATTTGGATCTGCATGTGGTTATGAATGATTTATTGATAGCTTTGTCCATTTACCTCTATCAACACATTGAATCAAGTAGTTAATTAAAATGTGTAACCAGTCTCTTGTAGCACTTTCCTTGTGAATTGTCATTTTCAATTTTACAAAATATATATAGCAGTAAAGAGTACAAGTAAGCATGAAATTTTTCATTGATCAATCTTGGGATTAACCATCCATTTTTGTTCCTTCTTGCAGGTGCACTGAAGATGTGGCTGGGTCTCCATAAATTGATCAAAGTACAATAATCTACCAACTAGCCAATGACAGATCCCCTTGCTTATTCTTTGTTTACTTCTATATGTTTATTTGTTAGATTTACATTATTAAAAGTTTTTAATGGCTTCCAAAATAACTCAATAATCAATACCAAAAGAGTTATTTTGAGACAAATTTGACACAATTTTTTTCCTACAAAAAGAATTGTCACAATATTAAAACCATGTTAAGGGCTTCAACACGTGTCATACTTGTAGGTGTTACTAGAGTAGCCAAAGTTTCTTCTGTAATCTTTTATTATTATTATTATTGTTTCTAGCTCTTATTTTGGTAGCTTCTCATAAACACTTTAGAACTTTTAATTATTTTATAACCATTTAATTTTTTTAAAAAGATTTTGCTAAGGGAAATATGTTGTATTGGCTATGGTGTGACAGTAGAATTGGGGTCTTTTAAAGTATAGAAGAATATTGTATGGTTGTGTTTAATTGTATATTCTTCATAAATATTTTGATAAAAAAATTATAAATCCTTTTTAGTTTACCTACGAAATACCTTCTTCAATATAGCCTTATTAGTTTTAAAGGTTACTAGAAAACCCTAAATTGTCTCTAATATTTAGGTTTCAACGATGTTTATAATTTCCATCTTAATGTTAATAGTTTTCATTTGGAGACGTTTATAGTTTACAACTTAATGTGAACAGTTTCAACCAAACTTTAAAAAGGCACTCGTTGGAACATCATCACTGATTGAAATTTTTTCCAAGGGATAATGTGATTTCTCATGGGAACATAAATGTGTAATGATAATAGAATAAACCCACATGATAAGTAAACAATGTGTGTCTCTTGCAATACAACCATCATCAATCTCATTTTCCATATTATCATATAAATTTTTCTCCTCCTTATCTTTATCCTATCAGCCTGTACTACCCTATCTTCCATCTTATCATCTATGAATCTACATTATATGGATTATGTAGACCTTATATTGTATGCTATCCATCTATGATTCTACATCGTAATATCAAGTTCTTGACGAGCCATATTCTTTGCTCTCCTTCGAGCTACTATGAAGATTGGAAAAAAACTTAATGGTATAATGTCTTGCTAGTTCCTTTATACATAGACAAACTACATTTGGCATTGATCCTATCTAATTAATAGAATCTAGACACCAAAAAAATGATGCTAAAGGTGATAGTAGGAGCAGGCCCTAGAAGAACTAGCACATCCATTTTTAGAGCTGCTCTCCAAATTTTAGGATTTTCCTATTACCATTATATAGAACTAAAAAGTATAATCAATTAAATTAAGCCAATCACAATCATATGACTGTAATTGTATTTTGTTGTAATGTTATTAGGGAAGGCAAAAGATTATATCAATGTATTTAATGGATACACGACAACATTGGCCTATTTAGAGGTAAAGGTAATCCTCCCTGTACATGACCAGCAAGTGTGATATTAGAGTTTAAAAGATACTTCTTACATTGTTCACAAAAGCTCCAATTTTCAATTTAAATTATAATTAGTCCTTGATAAGTTGGACAACATAGGAAGGCTTATTCACTAATTTATTTTATTCAATGTAAAGAAAAGATGGCCTCCATTCTGTTATTTCTTGGGCATTCTTCTACTTCCAAAAAAAAAAATGTTTCATATGTAAAAAAAATTAAACACAATTCATCCATATCAGTGACATTGAAAATTTTAAAGGGGTTTAATCAGACACATTATGGGTGGTGTGCTACAAGTATGATGATTCTTTCTCTTGTAATTAAATTTTGTTTATTATATTCATATTTGTATTTTATAAGAATTTTGTTTATTATATAAAAATTTATTTGTATTTATATTTTAGGATGATGGTTGGATTGGAATTGTGGTCTGCATCAAATGTTATAATATGTATTTGTGTTTATTGTTTATTAATTCTTGTTCTTTATGGTAGTGATCAATGTTTAAATTATTTTTTACTATTAATCCATTGTGATATTTCTGAAGAACTATAAAAAAAAAACATTTTTTTTGCCATCTAATGTCTTTTGGGTATGATAATATATCTCATGGCTGCTAACATTATTATTGGTGCTTTACCTATTTTTTCAAAACTCCTTAAATTTTGACTTCTAACAGACATATATTGTTATTTAAATCTCATATCTGTAAGCAATTATCCTTTATTCAAATACATGTCTCTTCTACATTGTAAAATCTATAGGGTACATTACTACTCTCATATTCATGTGTGATATTTCTACTATCAAATTTATAGGGTACAAATATTCATATGTGATATTTCTACTATCAAAAGTAGAAACCCTACTTTTAAGTTGAATTTGGAGAAAGTGTTTGTGAACTATCCGAAATATTGTATCTAACAAGCTAACAAAATCGTTCTATCTCGTGAGGGCCTCCATCTCTTTTCGGTTAATCAAATCAATTACTCAAATTTAACAACAAACTTCTCTTTTAACCATCACAAATCTATGTTAGAAAAGGCAGGGATTCAAGCTCATGACTAGCAAGTGTGATATTAGAGTTTAAAAGATACTTCTTACATTGTTCACAAAAGCTCCAATTTTCAATTTAAATTATAATTAGTCCTTGATAAGTTGGACAACATAGGAAGGCTTATTCACTAATTTCTTTTATTCAATGTAAAGAAAAGATGGCCTCCATTCTGTCATCTCTTGGGCATTCTTCTACTTCCAAAAAAAAATTGTTTCATATGTAAAAAAAATTAAACACAATTCATCCATATCAGTGACATTGAAAATTTTAAAGGGGTTTAATCAGACACATTATGGGTGGTGTGCTACAAGTATGATGATTCTTTCTCTTGTAATTAAATTTTGTTTATTATATTCGTATTTGTATTTTAGAAGAATTTTGTTTATTATATAAAAATTTATTTGTATTTATATTTTAGGATGACGGTTGGATTGGAATTGTGGTCTGCATCAAATGTTATAATATGTATTTGTGTTTATTGTTTATTAATTCTTGTTCTTTATGGTAGTGATCAATGTTTAAATTATTTTTTACTATTAATCCATTGTGATATTTCTGAAGAACTATAAAAAAACAACATTTTTTTTGCCATCTAATGTCTTTTGGGTATGATAATATATCTCATGGCTGCTAACATTATTATTGGTGCTTTACCTATTTTTTCAAAACTCCTTAAATTTTGACTTCTAACAGACATATATTGTTATTTAAATCTCATATTTGTAAGCAATTATCCTTTATTCAAATACATGTCTCTTCTACATTGTAAAATCTATAGGGTACATTACTACTCTCATATTCATGTGTGATATTTCTACTATCAAATCTATAGGGTACAAATATTCATATGTGATATTTCTACTATCAAAAGTAGAAACCCTACTTTTAAGTTGAATTTGGAGAAAGTGTTTGTGAACTATCCGAAATATTGTATCTAACAAGCTAACAAAATCGTTCTATCTCGTGAGGGCCTCCATCTCTTTTCGGTTAATCAAATCAATTACTCAAATTTAACAACAAACTTCTCTTTTAACCATCACAAATCTATGTTAGAAAAGGCAGGGATTCAAGCTCATGACCAGCAAGTGTGATATTAGAGTTTAAAAGATACTTCTTACATTGTTCACAAAAGCTCCAATTTTCAATTTAAATTATAATTAGTCCTTGATAAGTTGGACAACATAGGAAGGCTTATTCACTAATTTCTTTTATTCAATGTAAAGAAAAGATGGCCTCCATTCTGTTATTTCTTGGGCATTCTTCTTCTTCCAAAAAAAAAATTGTTTCATATGTGTTGGTAAACAGATTTGTCACAGTAGAATTGCCCAACGGAGTGTGTGGCAAACCATTCACAACAGTTGGATAAGCCCTTGGTATGTGGCCTTCCTCTGCGTTTAGAGGGGCAGCTCCCTCGTATGATGTAATTTTGAAGCTTTTCAAATAGATATAAAATTAAAATTGAAAGGGGAGAAAGCTCATGATGACGAATGCACCACACGACTTCAAGGCTTTCCCAAACTACTAAATTAAAACCGCTAATAACAACAATCAAGATCTACGCTTGAAAACCATTACTAGCACAATGTTGATCCATAGATTCATAAACATCTACACCATACCGTGAGAATGCTCACTACAAAGAGAATCAACATTCTAAACAATTTAGATTTAGAATCAGAGAACTCAATTTGCATGTTCCTTTACTTTCTTGCACCAAGAACTTAAGAGGAATTTTTAATTATAAAGACAAATCTGTACATATTTTCCAAATATCATCTTCTAATCAAAATTTTTGCATAGTGTTCCCTTCTTCTAAAACCCAAAAAGTCCCTTTACAAAGCCAAAAGGTGTCCTTATATAGACATAGAGGTTAATAACTACCTCTCTGAGGTTAATAACCACCTCCAAAATACGTGATTTTGGGGAGGTTAATTAACCTCAAGAAAATTAACCTATACAAGGAAGACTTTAAAAAAAAAAAAACCTTTAGCTAGAATTCCTAAGGATATGTACATATACAATCAGTGATCTTCTAGCTACTAACTCTATCTATCCGAACACAATTGATCTATCCTGAAAATACCTATAAGCATCTAGGATGATCATCATTGATTCATAGTTCGGAATGAACACATTTTCCATCTTGAATTTAGCTACGAAGTATCTATCCATTTGTGCTTATCTCTACCAAATGTGTTTTTCTCAATTTCATCAAATGGGATAACTGTATAAGGCCTCCTTTGAATAGCCTTTGTCAGTTGTCCTCCTTCCTCATAACCAACATAGCCAGGTGGAGCTCAAATCAACCACGAGACTGCATGTTTCTCCATGTATTCACTCATGTCAATCCTCAAAAGAGCATCCTCAGTATTAAACAAATAAGAGGCAAGAAACTTCGCCAATTCTATCTTTACAACTCCTGTTGGACCCATGAAAGACCAACCCGAGAATGTTGGATTGCTTCTGCAACTGCTTTGATAGCTAGATCTTGACCAATGACACGCTTATGCAATTCCAGGAAGATAATCATAGTCTTCCATTGTGAAAAAAACTTTATGTGCATGTTCCACTCTGTGAATCTTGCATAAGACTTTAACGAACTCAAAGTAATCTCTATCACTTGCTTCAAAGCCAGCTTCTTTCATCTTTCCTAGCATTTCATGGCCCTCGACCACTCTTACTGCAAGGAACAGGCTTCTAATTAGAATAACGTAAGTTTTAAATTTGGAGAACATCCATACCCTCCCATTTCCTCATACAAATTCATTGCATCCGATGTCTATCTGATCTCACACAAATGTGTAATCGGGATATTAAAAGTCTCTTCGTTACAAGGCACCCCTTCCATTTGCCTTCAACCAGACAGGGTCAAATACTCTAGTTGTGCCATTGTTTCCAACATTTTTGATTTTATACTGAACTCGAAACATCCGCATAAGTCAAGGTGTTGTAGGAGAGACAACTCCTTGAAAGAGACTAGCAACTTCCTCGATTCCGAACATCTGCTCAAATCAAGGTGCCTCAGATTTCTCAAATCACCAAAACTGTTGGGTAGTAATGATAGCTTTTCACAATGAGATAATTTCAGGTGCTCCAGTGATTCAAAATGGCAAAATTCATCGGGCAGACTCCTCACTCCTGTCCCATTTGTGACTATCACTGATCTCCATGCATTCAGGCTGAAAGATGAAGGGAGGTTGGTCTGACTGTCCACGTGCTTTGCCTTAGTTATATCAATACCATTGAATCGGCTTAGACATAATGTCAAACATTTTGTGCACATTCTCCATATAACCACGTTTAGCACACATGTCAATAAGTGCATTTCCCACATGGTTATCCAACTCAAAACCATTTTTTTTTGATATATGAATGCATTTGCATCCCTCATTTGTAGGCTGGCACAAGAGCTAAGAACACTTGAGAAGGCAAAGAGCGTCGGATCAAACCCCACTTGCTGCAGATGTCTAAAAAGTTTCAAAGACTCTTCAGCCTGTTTAGCGTGGATTCCCACTCATTAGGAAGTGGCCTCACGCTGGCCATGGATGCCGCTACTGTCTTCACAGCCATTGGCAATCTAGAGCATTTCCTTTCAATCGCACGAGCCACCTCCTGCAATTCCTCGGGTGTAAAGAAGCTTTTCTTCATCTTCTATCTGGCTACTGCATTATTAACAATGTTGCATGTATCACCTTACCAGGTTAATAACTACCTTATAGAGGTTAATGAAAACGTATTCTTGGTAGCTCTCATTAACCTTTTGAGAGGTTAGGTTAGGAAAACCGTGTTTTCGAATGCTATCATTAACCTATAGGAGAGGTTAAGAAAAACGTACTTTTAGTTGTTAACATTAACCTTTCACTTGGAGGTTAAGAAAGACACATTTTTGGTGGTTAACATTAACCTATCGAGAAATTAAAGGTTAAGATATACGCGTTTTTGAAGGTAAACATTAACCTCTTAAGAAGTTAAAGGTTAAGAAATACGCGTTTTTGAAGGTAATCATTAACCTTTAATATATTGATGCTCAGAAGCTGGATCTCAATGATCTCAAGTGCTGTGCGGAGCTGAGAACGAGCCGGAGACACGGAGGCTTAAAGACTTGCAAATTTCAAAGGTAGAATGGCCAATTTGATGCTTAAAACTAGGCAAGTTTTAAAAATTAATAGAGGCTTATAAAATTTAAAGAATTTTATAACCGGGCAACAATATGTAAAAAAAATTAAACACAATTCATCCATATCAGTGACATTGAAAATTTTAAAGGGGTTTAATCAGACACATTATGGGTGGTGTGCTACAAGTATGATGATTCTTTCTCTTGTAATTAAATTTTGTTTATTATATTCGTATTTGTATTTTATAAGAGTTTTGTTAATTATATAAAAATTTATTTGTATTTATATTTTAGGATGACGGTTGGATTGGAATTGTGGTCTGCATCAAATGTTATAATATGTATTTGTGTTTATTGTTTATTAATTCTTGTTCTTTATGGTAGTGATCAATGTTTAAATTATTTTTTACTATAAATCCATTGTGATATTTCTGAAGAACTATAAAAAAACAACATTTTTTTTGCCATCTAATGTCTTTTGGGTATGATAATATATCTCATGGCTACTAACATTATTATTGGTGCTTTACCTATTTTTTCAAAACTCCTTAAATTTTGACTTCTAACAGACATATATTGTTATTTAAATCTCATATCTGTAAGCAATTATCCTTTATTCAAATACATGTCTCTTCTACATTGTAAAATCTATAGGGTACATTACTACTCTCATATTCATGTGTGATATTTCTACTATCAAATCTATAGGGTACAAATATTCATATGTGATATTTCTACTATCAAAAGTAGAAACCCTACTTTTAAGTTGAATTTGGAGAAAGTGTTTGTGAACTATCCGAAATATTGTATCTAACAAGCTAACAAAATGGTTCTATCTCGTGAGGGCCTCCATCTCTTTTCGATTAATCAAATCAATTACTCAAATTTAACAACAAACTTCTCTTTTAACCATCACAAATCTATGTTAGAAAAGGCAGGGACTCAAGCTCATGACCAACAAGTGTGATATTAGAGTTTAAAAGATACTTCTTACATTGTTCACAAAAGCTCCAATTTTCAATTTAAATTATAATTAGTCCTTGATAAGTTGGACAACATAGGAAGGCTTATTCACTAATTTCTTTTATTCAATGTAAAGAAAAGATGGCCTCCATTTTGTTATTTCTTGGGCATTCTTCTACTTCCAAAAAAAAAATTGTTTCATATGTAAAAAAAATTAAACACAATTCATCCATATCAGTGACATTGAAAATTTTAAAGGGGTTTAATCAGACACATTATGGGTGGTGTGCTACAAGTATGATGATTCTTTCTCTTGTAATTAAATTTTGTTTATTATATTCGTATTTGTATTTTAGAAGAATTTTGTTTATTATATAAAAATTTATTTGTATTTATATTTTAGGATGACGGTTGGATTGGAATTGTGGTCTGCATCAAATGTTATAATATGTATTTGTGTTTATTGTTTATTAATTCTTGTTCTTTATGGTAGTGATCAATGTTTAAATTATTTTTTACTATTAATCCATTGTGATATTTCTGAAGAACTATAAAAAAACAACATTTTTTTTGCCATCTAATGTCTTTTGGGTAAGATAATATATCTCATGGCTGCTAACATTATTATTGGTGCTTTACCTATTTTTTCAAAACTCCTTAAATTTTGACTTCTAATAGACATATATTGTTATTTAAATCTCATATCTGTAAGCAATTATCCTTTATTCAAATACATGTCTCTTCTACATTGTAAAATCTATAGGGTACATTACTACTCTCATATTCATGTGTGATATTTTTACTATCAAATCTATAGGGTACAAATATTCATATGTGATATTTCTACTATCAAAAGTAGAAACCCTACTTTTAAGTTGAACTTGGAGAAAGTGTTTGTGAACTATCCGAAATATTGTATCTAACAAGCTAGCAAAATGGTTCTATCTCGTGAGGGCCTCCATCTCTTTTTGGTTAATCAAATCAATTACTCAAATTTAACAGCAAACTTCTCTTTTAACCATCACAAATGTATGTTAGAAAAGGTAGGGACTCAAGCTCAAAAGAGCTCTTGTTTTTTCTAATGTTTTCATCTTCTATTGGAATTGGAGAATATTAAAAATATTTGTGCCCCATATTTTTTTGGGCAGTGGCTAATCTTGAGACAAAATGCACTAAAGAAAAAGCAAAGTCAAACCTTTTTTTCCCAAATTCACAAATACAGTTTGTAGGGAGGATAGACTTGGTTTTTTTTTTCTTCTGTGCCTACTAAATGGAAGGACAAAATTAGGGACAATATTTGAAATTTAATTTTTAGGCTAGGTCCCATGGGCACCTGCTTCCTAAAAATAGAGCGGGTGTTGCTGAGAGTTTTTAGGGATATTTAAAAAGGGAATCGGTCCTATGGATTAATAAGTGAATCCACTTCAAAAAACAGATGCTAAGTTTAAGGAAGCTTTTGTCTCATGAATTTTTTAAAAATAAAAATTAAATTTATTCATAAATTTATTTGGTGGGAATTCATTTTGGTGGGAAAATGAAGTGTAGATTGTTGACAAATGGCATAATTCCTTGATAAGCTGGTGGGGCTAAATTCAATCCCACCCCTTTTTCACCTGCTCAAATTGAGAGGGCTAAAAATTTGGAGCTCCTATTTTGTAGGAAAAGATTCCAATTAACCCTTTAGCCCCCTCTAAAAAGTATCATGGAGCCACCCACTCCACAAAAATAGAACCCAAGCCCCTCCCATGGGACCCTTGCCTTAGTCACAAAGTCAACTCACAATATTTGTAGGTACAATTATTTTTGATCACTTTGCTAACCTCTGTGGTTGTGAAGTAAGTGAGCTTCAATCTTGCCAGGTTGAAATGTTCATTCTGTTAGAAAATCCAAAAAAATATGGATACCTCTGGACTCTCATTGATGACAGTTGAATTTGGGTGTAAATGGACAGTAAGATTATGTGACTTTTTCTTGGTAAGTTCTTGGGCAGTGTTTCATGTTGTTGGTCTAGCTTTGGGTGTTCCACTATTTGAAATTGGTTAGGGGAGAGGAAGTAATAGTTGAGTAGGTTCAATAGTCTTATTATTCTCTTCTAAATATATTATCCAATTTTATAATATATTTTTATTATATACATATTTACTATATATTGTAATTAATTAATCTATTTATAAATATATAAAAAATAGAGTAATATTTGAACACCTGAAAACTTATAAATGTTATAGAAAAGATAAATAAATGAATTTATTAATAAGTGAAATAAATAACTTTTTGTCTCAAAAAAATATCAAACTTAAAAAATAATATACTCACTTGATAAAATAAGATGCTTACTTAAATAAGTATTGATATCTTGGGGTAAAAATACTATTCGTATGTGTACAACTATTGGGATACCAATGTATATGCTTAGAGTAAATCGTATTAATACTAGCAGTAGCACCTTAGTGTGCAATGGGTATGCCGAAACATATATTGAAGAAATATATAAAAAGAGAAGGGTAGATACATAACATTGGCTAATCTTTAAAGAAGATTGTAAGCTTTATTGCTTACTCTCAAACCATGCAAGACATAATAAGGAAATCTTGTAAATGTGAAGAAAGTGTAATAATATATGGTCTTATTGAATTCCAAAGCAATCTCTAAGCAAATACATTTGCAAAATTACATTCAATCTAGCAGACACAAGACATTAAGCCAAAATTGGTATAGAATGTTTCAAAACTTGTAACCTATGCATATAATTGCAAGTTTAATTCAAAATAATTGCTTATTATAGCCGATTGTAAGCTATATTGTTTTCCTCTCAAACCATGCAAAACTTCATGAAGTTATTACAAAAATGAAACAAGACAATTGGTTCATTCCCTTATTGAATTATAAAGCAATATCTTAGTAGAGATATTTCCATGTTACGACATTCAATCTAGTCAAAACATTGAGTTAAAATAGATAAATAATGCTTCAAATTGATAGTGTATATACATAATCACAACTTTACTTTGAAAATACACATCTATTTGCTCATGATTCTAAGCATGTCTACTTCAACCTGTACTCGTTAGAGATGAATATACAAGCTAGATATTGTTTTCTTTCAAACCATGAAAAACTTCATAAGATATGCTTAAAAATAAGAAACAAGAAAGGGTATCCACTATCACTGAATTACAAAGAAATCTATAAGCAGAGACATTTAAATGTAACTACATTCAATACATTTCAACACAAGGCGACAAGTCAAAATACTTAAATAATGATTCAATATTGATAATCTATGACAATCACAAGTTTTGAACATCTAGTGATCATAATTGTATGTGAGTACACTTCAATAACAACTCATTAAAGAGAAGAATGTAAGTTGTGAGTTATAAAAGAGAAATGGTATCTAGACTTATATTAGAGGCATTGTCAAGATTAAGTTTGGGTGTTTGTGTTGGTAATATGGTCAGTAAGATGTCTCGAGTGTTGTCATTTATGGCAATATATATTCAACATTTCATTTATGCATTTAGAGTCAAAAATTTGTCTAAGTGTTAGACAGTTTGCAGCAACACAAAGCTAGATATGATGTGTATGGATGACACACTTTGAATTAGCTTATACACAATTCAAAATAGCTCTATGACAATGTCATGATGACATGGTTAAGTGTGCAGATGTGTATGAACATTATGACACAAGTTATAGTTGAAATACTAGTATGGGTATTTGACAAAGCAGAATAGAGCATAGCAGAGAATTAAGTTGTATGATTTAAGGAATTATTTTGGTAACAAAATAATTGCAAAGTCATGATGAGCTGACTTGTGGATAGTTATTCATAAGTCATTTTATATTATGTCAAGTGTGTAAAGACATGAAGGTCAACTAAGCAAAGAATTACTAATGTGCGAGGTATAAGTAAAGATCTTATCTTGTGCAGATTATGTGAAAAAAAGAAGTTTAATAGATGCAAGATGTGAAGTTAGTGTGATGAGATATGACATGCAAACTATTGTGCTTGAAAGATTTATAAGCCTTATGTGATGTAATATCTGATGTATGATAAGAGGAAGTGCAAATTACAATAGTGAGAAAACATTGTATGTATATCTATACTTGTGAAGAACTTAAAGGGTAGTGGGCTCTTCTTGCAAACATTGTATTTGATCTACCAACTCCTAACAGGGTTGAGGCTTTTAACAAGGTGTAGTCCTCTAACAAGGACTCAAGACACTATATGTACTTCATAGACTCCTAACAGGGTCAATATCCTTAATGTGATCCTTTTGTTTAGTAAATCATCTTGTGGGTATCATCCCCATTAGGGTTTTCCCTTGGCCAGGGTTTCCCTAGTTAACAAATAATGATGTTATGAGTTTTGTATGTGTATGGTTATATTATTGTTTAGCATTGTTGGTTTACTTTCATATGCAATTTATAAAGTAATTAACAATATTCAATTGTGGGCAAAAGTTTGTAGAATATTGATTCACCCCCCCTAGTATTATCTATTTCTAATAATTTGTTCCCCATACCATGCATGTTCCTTTGTCCAATTGGGTAGAATAAGTCATTGAACTTAAGATAATGAAAGACCTTGATTCCTGCTATCAAAACAACACTAATATTCAATTTCCACCAACATAAACTCCTTACTTTTTCTACCCCACCTAGGAAGCTTATCATTAAAACCCAAAATTTTGGTTTGGATATAATTTTGATGAGCATGAGTAACACTCAAAGAAATTTATATGAGTTGGGGCAGTGGAGTTGAGTTAAGTTACTAGGCATTGAACCTAATTTAAAAAAATGGTTAAGGGAGGGGTTAAAAAAGAAAGGGTATAATCTATGGTGCAAGTTGATATTGCTACCTATAGGATAAATAATTTTCACTTTCCTTATGTAATGAGCCATTACGCTAATCATTCAATCTAATTGTAGAACACCTTTTGGATAGTCCATTTGCATGTAATGATTAGAAACCATGTTCTTAAATTTTCTATCTCCTATATCCATACATGTCCTCATTTCTCCTCCATTTTCCTTGTAAAAATTTCTATCCCCCTTCTGAATACATATGGAAGTGGGAAAAAATCATTTTCCATGTTGGATTCAAACTACTCATCAGGACTTTTGTTGGCACTTGTAATTATAATATAGGAGCATCCTGGGTTGCCTTGTAATCCTACTCTTTTGTCCATTCTAGTAGTTATCACCAAGTTTTCAATATTAACCAGCAATGTTTACTAAGTTCTAAAAATATTAACTAAGTTTTGGCAATGTTAATCGAGTTCTAGCAGTGTTAACCGAGTTGTGGTAGTGTTAACTAAATTTCTCTGTTGATTGAGCTATCCAATGTTGACCAAGTGTTCCTTCTTTGACTGA
This sequence comes from Cupressus sempervirens, assembly GCA_028749045.1. Classification (NCBI taxonomy): domain Eukaryota; kingdom Viridiplantae; phylum Streptophyta; class Pinopsida; order Cupressales; family Cupressaceae; genus Cupressus; species Cupressus sempervirens. The sequence goes on along the minus strand of CM053787.1, from coordinate 755,153,194 downwards.
GTTTGTTTGTAATTGGTTCTTAGTTTGAGCTAACTTATGTATTAAATTTGGATCATGAATTTAATCATAAGATCTTACCTTGGTATGTGTGCAAACCATTTTAAGGTCAACCTTTCTTTTATGTAATGATCTAGAATCTTCTCTAATTCATTTTGGCAAGTACAAGTAGAAGTAATTGGTTTAGGTTAAGAGGGGACTTAGAGAGTTCATAGAAGATGTTCCTGGAATTGTAAATTTGAAGTTGGACCATGGATCTTGAAGTTATATTTTGTATTTGGTTGAAACCAAGAAGGTCTTATAGTTGGGCATGTATGATGATAACTTGATGAATCAATAAAAAGTTGTTGTTTCTTCTCTCCTTGATGTTGTTCTTTATGTGTTTGCTTATGTTGTGTTTACTTAGCAAGTTTTTAATTGGATAGTTAGGTATGCCTTTGGCCCTAGCTTTTCCTTCCCTCCTTATGTCAGGTGGTATCAAATCTTTAGATTCATCATTCTATAGATTGGATCATGTAGAACCCTAAGTTGAATTTGGTTGTAGGGTGGCAGATCTACAGATTTGACCTATAACTTGCAGAGGGTTATGAACTTGCAGGAACTTACTTGTAAAGATGGTTCCAGGCAAAGGAAATGTTGACACCACTATTATGGACATGTTGAGACAAATTGAAACTAGATTAGATGTTTTGAAGACAACCCATAGGAGAGGAGCATATCGTGATGATGAAGCAATGACACCAAACCCTAATCCATAACCTAAAGAGATCAAGATGAAGAAAGATTGTTGAGTGTTGTATAAGGCACATTCAAAGCCTATTGTAGAAATTGTTTCTTATGATGGAAAATTGGGCACCAATGTTGTGTTGAATTGGATCTCTAATATGGAGAATTTCTTTGAGTTTGAAGGGACTCCCAATAATAGGAAGGTGAAAATTGTAGTTACTAGGTTGAAAGGTCATGCCTCACTGTGGTGGGAGCATTTGCAAACTGATAGAAAAAGGAGAGAAAATGAGATGATCAAGTTTTGGCTAAAAATTGTGAATAAAGTGAAGAAGAAATTCCTTCCTGTTGATTACCAAGTTATCTTGTTGAGAAAGATGCAAAATTTAACACAAAAGGACATGATTGTGAAGGTGTATTATGAAGAAATTTATAGATTGGACATCAAATATGGATATGTGGATGATGAGGTTGAGAAAGTTGCAAGGTATCTAAATGGATTAAGATATGGAATTCAAGATGAGATAAGTTTTGTGAAACTAGAAAGTGTGGAAGAAGCATATCAATATGCATTGAAATCTTGGGAGATCTTGACAAAGAAACATAAAAAAGACAAATAGCTAGAGGTGGTAGATTCTAGAGAGGTAGAGGTAGATCTTATGGAGAAGGCAGTAGATTGGACAATCATGTGCAAGATAAGGAAAAATATGAATGGAAAAATGATGACAAAGGCAAGAACAAATGGAAGAGTGGTAATCCTTGCCGAGGAGGCACTAATTCCTACTGAGTAAGAGGTAATTCTTATTTTGGAGCTGGTTTTTGTGATAATTGTTTCAAATGTGGCAAAGAAGGGCATAGATCCTTTAAGTGTAGATACTCTAGTGAGAATGAACAAGGTAACATAAATGTTGTGATTCAAAGAGGCCTTGAGGGTTCACCAAGTGGACTTGAGGTTGGAGAAAATCTAATGGTGTGAAGAACTTTGTGTAGTAAGGGAACTGATGAGGAACCTATCCTAAGGGAAGTCTTTTCAAAACTAGATGTAAGATGACTACAAAATCTTGTAAAGTGATTATTGACAGTGGAAGTTCAACAAGCTTGGAGTCAAAGGAGCTGGTTACAAAGTTATAGTTGCAAAGGTTAAAGCATCTTAAACCCTATCATGTTTCATGGATCAAGGATGAGCATAAGATATTGGTAAGTGAACAATATTTTGTGAAGTTCAAGATTGGAAATTACTTTGATGAAGTTTTGTATGATGTGATGCCTATGGATTATTGCCATATTTTGTTGGGTAGACCTTGGCAATATGATAGATATGCTATACATGATGGAAGATTAAATCAATATACTCTTTGGGTGAATGGAAAAAGCAAGTATTGTTTCCTTCGATTGAAAGTCTAGATGAGGTTAATTATACTATTGTTTGAGTTTGTGTAGTCAATGGGAAGTGATTTGAAAAGGAAATAAGGAAGAATCAAATATGTTTTGCCACAGATCCTAGAAGACTGAGTTCTTCTACTAGTAGCCGAGTGACAAAGGTTAGTAGTAATTGAGTAACAACAAAAGCTAGTAGTATTGATTGAGTGCTAGTAGCAATTGAAAGTTTACTTGGTGAAGATAAGGAGATTATTGTAGAAGAAATATCTGATGGTTTACCACTAGCAAGAAGTATAACTCATTGTATGGATCTAATTCCTAGAGATAATTTTCTAAATAAAGCAAGATATAGATTGTCACCTATAGAGAATGAAGAACTTAATAGACAAGTGTAGGAGTTTTTACAGAAAGGTTTGATCAAAGAAAGTTTGAGTCTATGTGTTGTACCTATTGTATTAGCACCTAAGAAGAATGGAGAATGGAGAATGTGTATTGACTCCATAGCTATTGAAAAAATTATAGTGAACATAGGTTTACTATGTTGAGGATGGATGACATAATGGATTCCTTAAGTGGAGCAAATTATTTTACCAAGATTGCTTTGAAGAGTGGTTATCAATAGACCAGAATCAAAGAAGGTGATGAATAGAAGACTACTTTCAAGATAAATGTTGGTTTGTATGAATGGTTGGTTATGGCTTGTCCTTTCATGAGGTTGATGAATGAAGTTCTCAAGATATTTTTGGGTAAGTTTATGATTGTTTATTTGGATGACATTGTGATATTCAGTAAGACTAAGGAAAAAAATCTTGAGCATGTTAGAGAAGTATTGTAGGGATTGAAACAAGATAAGTTGTTTATTAACTTGAAAAAGTGTTCTTTTATGCAAGAGTAGATTGTGTGTTTGGGATTTGGGATTTGTGATTTTAGCTGATGGTTTGAGAATGGATCTTGAGAAGGTTAAAGCAATTTTGGAATGGACTACACCTAAGAATGTGGGTGAGGTTAGATTATTTCATGGTTTTCCTAGTTTCTACATGAAGTTTATAAAGAATTTTAGTTCTATTTGTAATGTTATGATTGAGACAATGAGAGGAGATAAAAAGGATCTTAACTAGACACATGAAGCTGATAAGAGTTTTGAGACTTTAAAAAAAGGTTGTTGAGTTACCTGTATTGGCTTTTCCTAGTTTCAATAAGGTATTTTGAGGTGAATGTGATGCAAGTGGCAGTGCAATAGGGGTTGTGTTGAGTCAAGAAGGTAAACCCATTGCTTTCTTTACCAAGAGGTTGAATGATGCTAAAAGGAATTATTATGTGTATGATCAAGAGTTCTATGCTATTGTTCAAGCCTTGAAGAAGAGTAGACATTATTTGATTCCTGAGTAGTTTGTGTTTTATATTGATCATAAAGCTTTACAATATTTGGGAAGTCAACATAAATTGAATCAGAGACATATGAAGTGAGTTGATTACTTGCAGAGTTTCACATTTTTTATCAAGCATAAGAGTGGAGTTACTAACCAAGTTGCTAATGCAATGAACATAAGATGTTCTTTGTTGATTGAGATGAAGATAGAAGTTCTTGATTTTGATGAAATGAAGGAGTTGTATGATATTGACCTTGATTTTTATGAGGCATGGAGAGAGTGCAAAGCACCAAATCTATCAGATCACATAAGTAAGTTTGATGAGTATTTCAAGAAGGTATGTTGTTCAAAGGAATTCAGTTATGTATACCAAAAATTTATGAGAGTTAATTTGATTAAGGAAAAGCATTGTGGTGGACTGGCTAGACATTTTGAAATTGAAAAGACATTGAGTTTGTTGAAGGATAAGTATTATTAGCCACAAATGTATAAGGAGTTTGAGTTTGTAAAGTTACAAAAGGAGTAAGTTAGAATATTGGATTATATACACCTATTTCTATTCCTGAGGAATCTTGGAGTGACATTAGTATGAATTTTGTTTTTGGATTACCTAAGACATCAAGAGGGTATGATTCCATATTTGTTGTTGTGGATAGATTTTCTAAAATGGCACATTTCATACCATGTAAGAAGAGATCAGATAATATGCATGTTGCTAAGATTTTCTTCAAAGAAATTGTTAGATTGCGTGGATTACCACAAAGTATTATTTATGATAGAGATAGTAAATTTGTTGGTTATTTTTGGAGGACTTTGTGGGAGAAGATAGGTATTAAGTTGAGATATAGTTCTATATTCAATCCATATACAGATGGATGAATAGAGGTTATGAATAGAAGCTTGGGTAATTTGTTGAGATGTTTAGTTGGAGATAAGCCAATTAATTAGGATATGATATTGACACAAGTTGAGTTTGCATATAATAATTCTGTGAATAGGACTACATGGAAAACACCTTTTGAGATTGTTACTAAAATGCAACCTAGAGGAATATTAGATTTGATGAAGAGAAGAGAAGTGATAAAGGGGAAAAATTTGCTAAATTTAATGAAGTCTTTGCATGAGGAAGTGAATTTGAAGTTGGGACAAATTAATTAGAAGTATAAGGAGAATTTTGATAATTGTAGAAGACATCATGTTTTTGAAGTTGGTGATGAGGTGATGTTTCATTTGAAGAATGGTGGATTTCCTATTAGAACATACAATAAGCTGAAGATGAAGAAGTTTGGACCTTGTAAGATCTTGAGTAAGTTTGATAGTAGTAATTCTTATGAAGTTGAGTTACCTAATGACATGGATATATCTCTTATATTCAATGTTACTGATTTGTATAAGTATCATGAGTCAAATGATGAAGTTGTTGTATCAGATGATTATCCTAAGAAGAAGATTAAAGAGGTTGAAAAAATATTGGATCAAAGAGTTGTTAAGATAACAAGAGGAAAATATTACTATGAATATTTGGTAAAGTGGAAGAACAAACCAATTGAAGGTGCTAGATGGATTTATCAATATGAATTGGATTCATCTCAAGTTGTGACACTTGGATGATTTAGGAGAATCATTTCTTTCAACCCTAGTTGCCTGATGTAGGAGCATCCTAGGTTGTCCTGTAATCTTGATCTTTTGTTAATTTTGATAGTTATCACCAAGTTTGTAGTATTAACCAATAGTGTTAACTGATTTCCAATAGTGTTAATGTTAGCCAGCAGTGTTAACTAAGTTTATGTTAACCTAGTTGTCCTGTGTTGACTGAGTGTTCCTTCTTTAACTGAGTTTATCTGTGATTGGTTCTTAGTTTGAGTTGACTTATGTATTTAATTTGAATCATGAATTTAATGATAGTATCTTTTCTTGGGATGTGCGTAGACAATTTTAAGGTAGACCTTTATTTTATATAATGATCCAAAATATTGTGTAAACTATTTTGGAAAGTATAAGTGGAGGTAATTGGTTTAGGTTAAGAGGGGACTTAGAGAGTTTAGAGAAAATGTTTCTGGAATTGCAAATTTGAAGCTAGATCATGGATCTTGAAGTTATATTTTGTATCTGGACATAACCTAGAAGGTCTTACAATTGGGCATGTATGTTGATAACTTGATGAATCAATAAAAAATTGTTGTTTCTTCTCTCCTTGGCATTGTTCTCTGTGTTTTCTTCCATTGTGTTTACTCAACAATATGTTTGAATAGTTAGGTGTGCCTTTGGCCCTAGCTTTCCTTCCCCCCTTGGGTCAAATTATGTTTCTTATAATCCTTAAAGCACACCTCTCTAGGATAATAAACTTGTACATAGGAAATGAAAGCATGGAACCCTTGGTTAAAGGATTCCAAGTAGCCAACTCCATTAGTACTTTTTGGACATACTTAATGGCTTTGGCAAAAATAAAGGATTCCAAGTAAATTTTAAAAAAAATTGAAAGCCACAACACAATTCACATAATTTATTTCTTTATACATGAGATATTTTATTTTAAATCTTGATCCATTAAAAAATTACTTAACATTCAAAGCAGGACCAAAAGCAAACTAAAATATGTCAAAACTATCGTCTTCATGCAACCACACATTTACCATCTTAATTCTACTAGACTTTATTTGGATAACTAAAAATGAAAAATCTTATATCATTGAATATGGTTGCAAAACTCATTCAATAAAGTCAACACCATCTCAAAAGTATGTTTGAATTAGATCTACTTTCTACTATACTCAATAATCATTGGCAACTTTGTAACATACATCATTTTTCCAACATCTACCATCCAAAATGGGCACACTTCTTCATTTCCTTTTGTTGAATGCAAATCTTAGTACAAAAATTGTAGTTTGACATAACACTATATTGCGTCAATGACTAGGACATTTTAAATCTGGTTTTAATACGTATTGATTGATATGGTGGCATGTTGTGGAAAACTTGCCTATCATGTACTTTATTATGAATTGATTTCCTCCCTTAGTTTTCACTCAACTACTTTTTTGGTCCTATCATGTGATTAGAACAACGAAAAGGTGAAAAGTAATCTATGGTTCAAATCATTTCAATGGCAGTAGTTCTATCTACATCATCTCCAACCATTGGATGCAAATTTTAGTTTTTGACATTTAAATAAGGGAATGCCTATAGCATAAATATGTATCATCACAATATATGGCAAGGAGTGAGGAGAAGAGGTGTAGAGGAGTGAGGAGAAGAGGGGATACAAAGAACAAAGGACTCACAAGGATACAAGGAAAATCACATTGTAAATGCACTAGGGTGATAAATAAGGACAATGAGATGGTTGGTCTGATATAACTAAAAGGTGACATATTTCTAAAAATTAAAGCAAAAAAGATGGGATTGGAAAGTGGTTTATGAATGGTGAAGTCTACTATAAACCTCAACAAGGATTCTATGGAAATTGGACGAATAAATTTGGAGTAGGCAATAGGTGGAACCAATGATCCATAACAAACCCAAAACCTCAGAGAGTTAGCCTTTACAAACCACACAAATAGATGGGGACACTTTGAGATTTTTAATAGATTACAAAATATGCCAAAGAAAGGGTTGGGAAAGGTTGGGCAACCCTGAGTCCCTTTGCCCAAGGATCCAATCTCGGTTCTATCTACTTTGAGAGATAAAGTGGTAGGCATTATTATCAATTACAAAGCATGGAAGTCTTTAGTGGGTCATTTAAAGGAATAAGTTTTTTATGAAGTGGGGAAAGGGTTGGCCTGCATTCCCTAAAATCTGTAAATGGGTTGAAAAAACATGGGGTGATCATACCACTATCAAGGCATTGCTGAATGCATTCTTCCTAATCACAATGGGTAGTGCTGAAGAGAAAACACAAGTAATATTCAATGACCCCTTTCTAATGGATGGAGTAGGGTTATATGTCAAAGATTAGACTCACAATTTTGATCCAACCAAAGCTGAGTTTGAAGAAGTCCTGGTATGGATTCAACTCTACAATCAACCACATGAATATTAGAATGAGGAAACCCTAAAAACTATTGCAAAAAACGTAGGAAAATTCATCAAAGTAGTTGAAACAATTACAAAGGAAAATTTCAACATGTATACACACATCTATATTCTTTGGTCTCCCCATCCACCTCTCCCTAAAGCTATTGAGATCAGTTCTTTACAAGGAATTTGGTGGAAAAATATTCAAGTGGAAGAACTGATAAACTAATGCAAGATTTGTAAAGGTTGGGGTCATGAGGAGAATGCGTGTCTATCTAATAAGAAAGGAAAAGGGAAATATGATAAGGTAATAGAAGAAAAATTATTATCTAAAGCCTAGAAGAATACCCAAGGGATAAGTTAAAATTCATTTCCTCTGCAACAAAAAAATGGTCACGAGAAGTAAGTTTAGTTTACAAATCATGATGTGGAAGACATAGGCTATTGTTCACCCCCTACAGTAAACCCTCCAAGTCATGTTCAAATTCATCAGGGTATTCAAAGGGAGATTATCATCCCAAATGAACCTAAAATTCAAGTCTCTTCAATCATAGTCAATAAAAATGTAGAATAACATGGGGAATGTAACACCTTGCTAGGGAACCTAAGAGAAATTAACCTATAATGTCACTAAGTTTGCTAAACTTTTTTTTTTAAAGATAAAAATAATCAAGAGATAACATAGTGGAAGCAATAACTTACAACCATACAAAGCAATACAATAGTTTTTGCATCTCTCAAGGGTTCCATTATGTTGAATCACACACATAAGTTTTATTAACTATTAATCTAAAAAGTAAATAATGTCCATGTCATAGAATAACCACATGTACAAAAACATATGTGAGAATATTGTTACACAACATAACTAGAATGCATACTCATCCTCTGCACAAGTCGTAGAGTATGAAACACTAAAAGAATATACATCATGATAAGATACAACATCCCATAGGATCTCAAATTTACAAAGTGTAAAATACTAGAATATGACTATAGAACATAATCACACAGTAAGAAGAATAGAACAACTACATAAGGTACATCCAACATCAGCATCCAAGTGTCAAATCTCAATTGTATAAGAAACACTACCACCCAACCTCATGGAACCTAAATGGTTGACTCCCATTATGTTGAGGAGATAATCCCAAGTCCTAAATAGATAATAATCCAAAAGTCATAATAAGAATCTAGGTCAAGGAATCTTGATACAATCTATCTCAAAGGTACCAAGTAATCTCTAATCCTAAAGGCAACAAAGACATGTAGGAAACCCAACATGCATGAGAGAAAGTGTCATCACATGAGTCAATTCTAAGGTTACCCTAGCAGTCTCTTTGGACTCTAGCCCCCTAATGACTCTATGCAGCATCAACATCCTTTCTTATAGACAAGTCATACTAACAAGGCAAGGTCAAAACCAAGCATCCTGTCTACTCCTATCCTAGCCTATAAAAGCACTCCAAGCATGGTCAAGGTATCAAACTGACTCTTATTAATTCATTTAAACCACATTAATGAAATGTTATCACTTATTAATACAACTTACAATGTGTAACCCAAGTAGCCTCTTAAGGGATTCAACCTCTATTGCAAGCCACTTCCCAACATACACATAGATAGCCTACCCTAATCTCATAAAAGTATATCTCATAAATTCACAATATTTACCTCAATCATATACAAGCAACTAAAAAGCACCAATAGATAACTTCTTAAAAACTCATAGGATACACCAAGAAAATCACAATACATGAGCTAACATAAAAAAAGAACTCAATCTCATTACAAAAACACATGAATATAGCACATTGGTTGTGTTAGCATTAACCTCAGATAGAAATAATAGTTACATGCAAATATAACCAATACTGTTATAAAAGAGAACATAAGACACCAAGATTTAACGTGGTTCACCCAATTCCTGGGCTACATCCACCAACAAGAAGTCCAATATTATTATTATCCAATGATTACAACCTGATTATAATCTTTTATCCCTTACAACTCAATACTATCGCAAGAAGCTACAATATCACCATTACATCCTGAAATCCCTAACTGTGAGCCTTTTTATACAAGCTTTTGCTTCTTACAAAATTAGGGCTAAAATAAGTTATCCAAAACGAAAAATAATAGCTAACACCTTTTACAATATAAGGGCATTTTTGGCTTCAAGGGCATTTCCCCCAAAAACCCTCATGAGGGTATTTCCCCTTAACCCCACCCTGTACTATGATAGGGAGTGCACCTGGGGTGCTGCCCCTTGACCTCATCTTGGGGGTGTTGCCCCCAAACCTCTATAGAAATAATATGGGGAGAAAACTACGTTGAATAAATCTTGGAGTTTGATTAGGCTCCATATCACAAAAATCTCCCACTTAGAGATTGATTAGACTCCACAATAATAACCTCCCACTTGGAGACTAATCATAGCATTGCAAAACCTATAGCTCCCACTAGAATATATCAAACCATCCTAGACTCTATTGTTCTTTTATTCTATTCAGTTGAGAAGATCAACTGAAGTTGAAGAGGAATTTAACTTCTCCCTTATCACTACCTTTGTAAACATATTTGTTGGATTGTCATCAATATGTATCTTGTCCAACTTTAAATGTCCATCATCCAAAACTTACCAAATGAAATGGTACCATAATTGTATGTGTTTATCTTTGATTGAAAAGCTGAATTCTTTGCAAGATGAATGACACTCTAACTATATGTAAACAAATAATTATCCTTCTAAGGGTGTCCCAATTCTTCCAAGAAGAACTAAAGCTATATCATCTCCTTAGCTACCTCTATAGTAGAAACATACTCTACCTCTGTAGTAGATAAAGCATCAATCTTCTATAACTTAGAAACCCAACTCATGGCTACCCCACCAACAATAAATACATAATCTATAGTACTCTTCCTAGTATTAATATCCCCTACCAAATTTGAGTCAATGTAGCCCTATAAATTAGTAGTAGAGCCCTCAAAGCGTAAACACTTACTATATGTTCCTCTCAAATATGTGAGAATTCATTTAACTACATTCCAATGCTCAATTCTTAGATGACTCATATACATGCTAATAACTCCCACTACATGTGTGCAATATCTAGCCTAGTACATACCATAGTATATGTCAAACTTCCTACAGCTGAAGCATAAGGTACCTTAGAAATCTCGTCCTCCTCTTCTTGTGTCTTGGGATACATCTCCTTAGTCAACTTCAAATGACTAGGTAAAGGTGTGTTGATGGCTTTAACATTCTCCATAGAGAAATGTTGCAACACCTTTGCAATATAATAAGCCTGAGATAACGTCAATTTCCTATTATTCCTATCTTTGCAAATCTTTATACCAAGGATATGTTCATACTACCCCCAAATCCTTCATAGCAAATGAATGTGCTAACTGTTCCTTTAACTCCTTAATGTGATCCATGTTAGACTCAACTACAAGCATATCATCAACATATAAACATAAAATAATGTAGTTGTCATCATCTGACCTCTTAAAATAAACACAATGATCTGAATGACACCTACTATATCCATGCTCATGCATAAAATTGTCAAATTTTAGCTACCATTGCCGAGGTGCTTGCTTCAAGCCATATAAACTTTCCTTCAATCTGCACACTAAATTCTCTTTTCCTTTTGACCTCAAATCCTTCTGGCTGAGCCATATATATCTCTTAATCCAAATCACCATGAAGGATGGTTGTTTTAACATCAAGCTACTCCAAATGAAAATCTTCAGTAGCCACACTACTTAAAACATTGCGAATAAAACTCATTTTAATAACAGGAGAAAATATCTCATCAAAATCAATGCCCCTTTTCTATGCAAATCTTTTTACAACTAACTTGGCTTTAAATATTTTCTTACCTCCATCCTCTTCTTTTAACCTATAAACCCATTTATTCTATAAAGCCTTTTAATCTGTAGGCAATTTGCATAAATCCCATGTCTTATTTTTCAGAAAAGAGTCCATTTCTTCATTCATTGAAGACTCCCACTGAATCTTTGTATCCACCTACACAACTTCATCATAACATTTTGGTTCACCAGCATCAGTAAGTGAAATATAATACAAGGAAGGAGAAATATTTCTAGAGGTCTACTTATCCTTGTTTGTCATCTAACATTCATTGGCGTGTGTGGTATTTGTTTTTGTAGTTGTTGCAGATCATGAGGAATTGCTGGAACATCAATTTTTGGAGTATCATCTAACATTACATAATCATCTTCTTTCTCCTCATGTTGCTGCAATAGATCTTTGCACAACACTTTCTCATTGAATATGATATCCTTGTTTCTTACAATTTTATGATTTTCAAAATCCCAAAGCCTATAACCAAATTCATTGATGCCATATCCAACAAATATATATTTCTTTGACTTAGCTTCCAACTTGGTTCTATTTTCAAAATCTATATGAGCAAATGCTTCACAATCAAAGGTTTTGAGAAATGAATAACTCACCTTCTTATCGGTCCATGCTTCCTCTAGAATGCCACAACCCAAAGGAGTAGAGGGACCTCTATCAATCAAATATACAACAATATTGATATCCTCCACTCACATGTTTAAGGGTGACCCTGCATGCAACCTCATGCTTCATACATGCTCCATTATAGTCATGTTCATGCATTCAGCCACTTTATTTTCCTATGGAGTCCTTGGAACAATTTTCTATCTATGAAAATTATTAGTGGAGCAATAATCTTTGAATTCATGACTGCAATACTCACAACCATTATCAGATCTAAGACATTTTAATTTCTTACCAGTCTCATTTTCAACCAAGTATTTCCATTTCTTAAAAGTTCAAAATACATTAGATTTCTATCTAAGGAAATAAACCCATACTTTTCTAGTTGCATCATCAATAAATGTAACATAATAATGAGAGCCACTAGGGGAAGACACATGAGCTGGTCTCCATACATCTATATGCACAAACTCTAATTTCTCACTTTTATTTTCCTTCCCAGTCTTCACAAAAATCACTCTCTTTTGTTTTTCATAGACAAAACTTTTACAAAAATCCATATTAACACATTTTAGACTTGGTAAAACTTGCTTTGAATGAAATATTTTTATATCTTTCTCACTCATGTTCCCAAGTCTGTTGTGCCACAACACCATATCAAAATCTACATCAACTATTTGTTCTGCATGCTCAACTGCAGCAATTGTTCCTGAACATTCATTTTTCTCTAAAATAGTCAAAGTAGAAGGAACAATATGACCTGCACAAAGATATAAGGTGCCTACTTTCACACCTTTTTCTACTAAAGGGAACCTTTTGAAACTTTTCAATTTTTATCATTAAAAGTAACTACACAACCCTCATCATCAAGTTTCCCTATTGAGATTAAATTTCTACTTAGCTTTGGAACATGTCTTACCTCATGTAGTAGCTAATGATTCCCATTCTACAACTTAATCTTAACTTTTCCCCTTCCAACAATTTGAAAGGGTTCATTATCCCCGAAACAAACAAGCCCAAAATCCCCTTGGACATAATCAATGAAATAACATTTATGAGGTGTAGCATGAAATAAAGCACCATAATTTAAAACCCATGAATCATCAACACTTTCTAAAGATAAAAGAAAAGCATCCTCTTTGAATTTGTTACTTGTCACATTTTTCTCGTTCCCTTTTGGTTTATCTCCTTCATTATTCTTTCAAGTCCAACATTCTTTCTTCTTATGCCTTGATTTCTCGTAGTACCAGCAATCTCTTGGTTCTCTAGATTGAGACATCTTCCTCTTTGACTTTCTTCTTGATTTCACATGATTTCCAAAATTATTTCCTTTCTTAGTTGTTCTACCTTTGCTTTGTGCATTCAAATCATTTCCTGATGTAGATCCACCTAAGGTTTTCCTACGAGTTTTCTCACTCAAAATAATATCGATCACATCATCATATTTTAGGATATTAGATCTAGAAACAGAATTACTCACAACCATTACCAAGCTACTCCAGCTTTTAGGGAAAGAACAAAAAACCAAGAGAGCCCTAATTTCTTCATCAAAATTATGCACACAAAAGATAACTGGCTAGTAATAGTATTAAACTCATCTAAATGATCTGCAACAAATCCACCTTATATCGTTTTCATATTAAATAAATGCTTCATGAGAAATACCTTATTTGAAGTGGAGGACTTTTCATATAGTCTCACTAGGGTTTCCATCAACTCTTCTATCATCTTCACTTTTGTAATATTAAATGCCATTGATGGTGCTAGACATAATTGAATGATTCCAAGTGCCTTTCTATCTAAAATATCCCACTCGTCATTTATCATAGATTCTTAATTCTTGGTTTGTCCTTACAACGGCTTCCATAAATCCTTTTGATAAAGATAGTCCTCCATTTGCATTTTCCATAATTGAAAGTTCTACCCATTAAACTTGTCAACCCTTAGCTTACTCCTATCTGCCATCACTCCCACTCAACCTTGAGACCTTCTTGTAGAGGATTGCTAAAAAAGAAAATGTCGATGGTCTGGCTAAAATAAAATTAAAAAAAGACCGCTAGTTGGCTCTGATACCACTTGTTAGGATTAACCTCAAACAAAAATAATAGTTACATGCAAATATAACCAATACCAGAAAAAAGAGTAGATCGCATAAAAGAGAACACAAGACACCAAGATTTAGCATGGTTCACTTGATACCTGGGCTACGTCCACCAACAAGTAGTTCAGTATTATTACAACCTGATTACAATATGTAATCCCTTACAACTCAATATTATCACAAGAAGCTACAATATCACCATTACATCATGAAATCCCTAACTCTAAGCCTTTTTATACAAGATTTTGCCACTTACAAAATTAGGGCTAGAATAAGTCGTCTAATATGAAAAATAGCAACTGATGCCTTTTACAATATAAGGGCATTTTATGGCTTTAGGTGTTGCCCCAGGACATTGTAGGGGCACTGCCCCTTACCCTGTCTTAGGGGTGCTGCCCCCAAACCCCCATAGAAATAATATGGGGAGAAAACCACACTGAGTAAACCTCCAAGACTGATTAGGCTCCATATCACAAGAAGTTGGGAATGAAATAATTGTAACAAAACAACATCACATAAAAATATCATAAACACAACCACTTCCCAAGCCTCTGGTAAACATGCTTATCTGCTCAAACTACTAGGTTTCCCCAAAACCCATCACAAGATAGAACACAAAATCTTAATAGGCATTTAAAACAAGTGTTGTTAATCAACCATTTTAGTTTCAATATAAAAATCATAAGACTCGATTTGAGTAAAAGTTCAAGTTTCATTTATAAAGGTCTTCCTAGTATACATGTCTTCCAAATTTAGATCACCATAGTATAATTTCCTATTTTTGTAGTTTAAAAGAACCCATCTCTAGTTTAACTACATTTTTATTTAATCCTAATAATAATCATTACTATTTTTTTAAAATGATGATAATGATATTGAAATTTGATGTTAAAGTTAAATCTTATTTTTCAAAATAATATTTAATACACACACATATTATAAACTATTATAAAATTTAACTAAACTTCTTTTAACAAATCAAAAATTAATTTAATACAAAACTAAATTAAATATTATTAAAACTAATTAAAAATAACATATATTTAAAAAAAACATTTAATATAATTTCTTTTAAATTTTAAAAGTAATTATTAAAAAAATAAAAATAAAAATAAAAATAACATATCCCTTTATATTTAAAACCCCCTTGGGGTTTGGTGCTATCGTGATAGCCCTGTTGTTGCAGTAGCACATTATTGCATCAACAATACGTATTACTATGTTAGTAGGTCTAACATGTGTAGGCCATAATGACTGCTGATAGCCCTATTGTTGTAGCAGCACATTATTGCATCAAGAATACATATTACTATGTTAGTAGGTGTGACGTGTGTAGGCCATAATGATTGCTGATAGGGGAAAGAAATGGGGGGTCGGAGGTGGTGGCCCCCACCCACCATTATGTATGTGTGTGTGTGTGTGTATCTACACACACACACACACATATGATTTCCTATTAAATAAAAAATTATCCAATGCAATATTAAATATAAAGTCACCACAGAAATTTTTATTATTGTGGTAATATATATAATAAATTTTATATAATTTCCTATTAAATAAAAAATTATCCAATGCAATATTGAATATAAAGTCACCACATAAAATTTTATTACCGTGGTGATATATATAATAAAATTTCCTATTAAATAAAAAAAATCTAATGCAATATTGAATTTAAAGTCACTACGGTAAATTTTATTATTGTAGTGATGTGTGTGTGTGTGTGTATTACATTGGATAGAAATTTAAATTTGATAGGAAAATTGCATTCAATCAATCAAATATTTTTTTTATCATTTAAAACCTTAATCCTTTCTTGATTCAAAATGCTACCCATGAATCTAATTTCTAAAATCAAGCTTTTGATAAAGGGTTTTCAAATTCATTTTCATAGATGTTTCATCATTGAAGAACAATCAATTTTCAAGTAAAGGTTTGAATTCAAGATATGTTTTCCATAAACAAAATCAATATAATAGGTACAAAGAAGACAAAAGTTTTTCAAGAGATGTTCTACAATAAATTCTACAAGATTCTTACCTCAATATGATGCTACAATCTGACAATGGCCCAATGATTGCAAAAAATTGTGTTTCTCAAATCGTTGAGAAATTTCTTGTCTTCCAATCTAAAAAATTGCTCCTCTAAAAAGTATGTAGAAATAAGCTCAAATCTCTTAATAAAGAGTCTAACCTCACCCAAGGTTTTTGGTTTACAAACATGCAAAGGCCTCTCCTTAAAATAATTATTATTATTTTAATTTATGTAACTCTCTTGTGCACATTTTTTGCCTTTATTTAGAATAAACCTTTATTTAAATTATTCCCACTTCATTTTTTTTAATAATTAAGACATTTTTAGAAAACATATTTATTAATTTAACTAATAGTAATAAGGCTTATGATAAGGTGAAGTGGGACTTTCTTTATGATGTGCTCAAAAGAGTGGGGTTCAATGGCAAAGTTATAAATCTTATTAGGATGATGATGGGTCCACTCCAGTATTCAGTTCTTCTGAATGGCTCCCCCTAGGGAAATTTTTGAGTAGAGAGAGGAGTAAGACAAGGTGACCCACTATCTCCCCACCTCTTTATTATGGTAGTTGAGGTATTGGGGAGATCATTCTCTAAATTGGTAAATACAGGATGTGTTAAAGGGATGAAACTTGCTACTACTATTGATACTGAAGTGCTACAACAATTTGTAGATGACACGTTCCTTTTTGGAGAATCCTCTATTATGGAAGTTGAAGCATGGAAGAGTATTCTCCATAATTATGAAGACAATTCTAGTCAGCAAATAAATTACTATAAAAGCAAGATCTATTTTTTTAATACTAACACTTTTATGCAAAGGAAGATAAGGAACATATTAGGTTGTCAATTAGCCAACCTCCTGGATACTTATCTTGGTCTACCGCTAACCACTAATGAGGTGACCAACGACTTCTAGAATACTTTTATTGAAAGAATCCAAAAGAAGTTGACAGGATGGAAAGGGAAAATTCTAAGCAATGCTAGTAAACTTCAATTACTCTCTATGGCTCTTTAGGGCATTCCAATCTACTTTCCATCCCTTTTTAAAATAAACCAAAACATGGTGGATAGAATTGAGAGAATATAGAGGAATTTCCTCTGGTCAAGAACAAAAGAAAAGAACAAATTGAGTCTGGTCAATTGGGAAGATGTATGCAAACCAAAGGAGAAGAGAGGATTAGGAGTGAGAAGACTTCGTGACCTAAATAAGGCCCTCCTTGCAAAGATTGGATGGAGACTGGGAGAAGACAATACTGATTGGAGTAATATTATGAAAGCTAAATATTTGTCAAACTCCCTATTCACTCAAAATCTCTTTAACAATGATCTCTTGGGAGGTTCCAAAATATGGATCAATATTGTCAAGAGTAGAAGTTTATTGAGGGAAGGGACAAGGTGGATAATGTGAAATGGGTAAAGTATCCGATTATGGGAGGATAATTAGATGGGGGGGGGGGGGAGATCACTAGTTTACAAAAAATTTAAAAGACTAATGGAGTCATTAAAGGAGGAAATGGGAATGAAGGTGGAGGACTATATTGACTAGGAGAGGAAGTGGAAGAAACTACAAAAGGATACGTATTAGTAGGAGGATATTCAACTTCTTATTGAGTTGGAAGAGTTGTTGGGAGCACAAAGACTTCCAATTGTAATCCAGGAGGATAAAGTGGTATGGCATTTAACTTCTAGCGGAAAATTTACAGTCAAATTGGCTTACAAATGTCTCTTAAGTAAGGACCTTTGCCCCCCAATATGGAGTAAAGTTTGGATTAGTAATCTTCTCCCTAAAATCAAATTTTTTTGGTGGACTTTTCAGCATGGTAAAATACTAACACTAGATAATATGAAAAGAAGGGTTTTTTTTATTATCACAAATCAATGCTATCTCTGCAAAGACAAAGAGGAGAATATCTCTCACCTGTTTCTTGAATGCCTGTATACCTTAAAGATCTGGGCTCTGGTATGGGAGAAATTTGGATTATGTTGGGTGCTGAAGGATAACTCATGTCAATTTGTGGAAATTTGGAACTGCCCCTTCTATCACCCAAAGCTAGTATTTTTATGGAGAATTGTTCCACCATATATTTGCTGGCATATATGGAAGGAAAGAAACAACATAATCTTTCAAGAGGAGGAAAAACCTGAGGAGGTTTTCATGGGAATCATGGAGAAATTTTTGAAGGAAAATATAAGGATTGCTAAATGTAAGACACTGAAGGAAGAACCAGGTAGGAAAGAAGGTCAAATAGCAAAAAAATGGGGTATACAAGTAGATTTTTATCATTTTGATAACTCTAAAGTGTTAAAGAGACAAAAAACAAGATGGAAACCACCAACTCTAATGTAACTTAAGCTAAATTTTGATGGTGTTGCAAAAGGGGGTATAGGAGTGGTGGGTAGAGTGCTGAGAAATGGAGATGGTGATGTGTTGTTAGTCTATTCTGAGAAGGTGTGTGTGAAGTAATAATTTAGCTGAAGCAATGACTTTGCTTTGGGGTCTTTAGCTGATTAGTGAAATGAAAATAAAGGAAATAACTATAGAAGGTGACTCCAAATTAATTATTGATTTGGTAAAGGGATTTTCCCAGCCAGGCTAAAATATTCAAACTATCATCACAGATATCAGACACATATTAGAAGGGATGGAGAAAGTCTAGTTGTAGCACATATATAGAGAAGGAAATATGGTGGCAGATGCTGCTACCACCATGGGGTTTGAATTAAAAGCAATGATGTGCTAGAGAAGCATGAAAAATCTAAAGGAGGAAATTAAGATCTTGATATGCAAGGAAAGAAAGGGGAGCAAAAGTTAAATATGGCTATGCAAATAAAAATCAGTGCCAAATTTGGCAATATCATACCTAGGAAGGCAAAAATTGTGAAGTTTAATAAAAGTTTTAGGGGAAAGATGAGAAGATGTCATCGTACAAATTGGATAATGAATGAATGTAAATTAAGGTGTGTGTTATTTCACCATTATGGTAACATAATGCAAAATTTAAATAACTTCCTTTTTGAAAGTATGAAAAATATCATTACTAAGGCTATTAGAGATTTTAGGGATGTTAAAATAATGATGCTAAGTATGCATGAATCCCATAATTAAATTGAATGAGATTTTTGAAGCACCTTGAAAATGGACTTATAAAGTTATTTGGCTCATTGTAGAGCATATCTGGGCTAACATTATTCACAAAAAGCTCAATGAAAAGGAGGTTTAGATGCACATTACTAAGGTGGGAGACTTGGAAATTAGTAGGGAAGAAATGGGTGGAGATTTGAATAGGTTGGAGGCCACAAATATTGAAAATTTTAAAGAGAAGATGGCTACCTATTTCCTGTTAAAGGAGGGGGGATTTTTTCCTTATATGTAGGTGATGACAGGGTATGATGAAAATTGTGCTCTCCAATTTGTGAACGAGTGGAATGATCGTAAGGTAACCATAAATGGCATTACCTTTCAAGTGAATGAGGATGTAATTGCAATGGCCACTAGGCTATCCATGAAAGGTAAAAAAATGGAAGGAGGTCATGAAAATGGTGGATGAGGCTAGTATGAGTAGTTTTTTTGTTGATGATGAAGAACCAGTGCACTACAAGGGAGGATTTAGGAGGGATAAGTTGTCGACTCCTTGGGATGATGTTGACTTGGTGCTTATGAAATACCTTGCACTCAAAGGCAAGTTTGGAGTTTATTATTACTACCACTTTCCCCTCTTGAATCATTTTAGAAATAGAGATTTCATTTCTATTTCATTTTTTCTGTTATATTCTTTGGAGGATATGGTTAGTGATGTTAGGGAGAAGAGGACTAAGGGACATAATTTCACCATTATCCACCAAGGCCTTATATTTCAACTATACCAATTCCATCTTGCCCTCTTCCCCCTAGGGTTGTTGTGGTTAACAACCAATGCCACCATTAGAATTCCCCTCTGAGTACCAGCAGTGGTACCAAAATCCATACCTCGTGGCCTTCCCCTAGTTGAGATAATAAGAAAAAGAAAAACCCTGAATTAATTATTGAACAAAAAGGTTGTAAAAAGATCAAGGTTGAAAAAGTGGTGGAGGTGGAAGTGGAAGACTTAGAGGAGGAGGGAGGAGGAAAGAGTAGGAGAAGGTCGGGAAGGCTTGAAAAATCCCAAGCAAGGTATAAGCAAAAGTCTAATAGATTTAGGGTTGAAGAGGAGAAAGAGGAGATCTCTAAGAACAATGATAGGGAGGAGGCAAAACATTCTGACTCCAAGAGAGAAAAGGGAAAGAGGTGAAAGAAAAGAGTGAGAATTCTATTTATAATGCCCAAATGTCTGCTAGAAACACTCAGGCATTTGCTAGTAATGCCATCATAACCAAGACTACCCATGTGTCGGCCAACTTTAGCCTACAACACATTACTTTTTGTGAGGACAACAACAAAGTGGATACCTCCCCTATCACAATTTCCTCTCTGGCCAAGGAAAAATCCAAGGTTTTTACTAACCCTCAAGTTTTGCAGGATGAAAATTAGGAAGCAAAAGCTAAAGAGGGGGATAAGAGGGTGGAAATTGGAAACAAGGAGGAGGAGGAACAAAAGGATGTGATTGCTCAACTGGATCAAAGGGTAAAATCCTTAGAGGATTTGCACTAAAGGTCACTCATGCAGCTACTACCACCCTCCAATTGCTGGCATAAGAGAAAGATGAAACATGAATGGACATGGAGGATAATAAGCTCCTCTATAAGTTTCTAACTGATGATTAGGCTTGAGTTTTATTGGCTAGGAAAGGAAAGGAAGAAGATGAGAAATAAGATAGTAGTTCTGGGATATCTTTTGATCCTGGTTGTTTTATGTTATCTTGTTGCTACTTGGTTTGCTGGTTTTTAGCTGTTACTCAGACTTGGGTTGGCCTGGTTGTGCCAACAGTTTTATATTCTAAACTTAAGTAGTATGATTAGTATTCTAGATCTCAACTATAGAATAGATGTTACTATTTATAGTAGTGTTATATTTTTGGGTTGGGATGATTTTATTATGATGAAAGTTAGTGATTACTTTGAACATTCATAGCTTGGTTAGATCTTTAGCTGTTATGCTTTTGCTTGGTGTTTTTGGTTGTTAAGTTTGTTCTTGTTGCTGTAATGTCCTCTACTGGTTTTTCTTGGTAGTGTGCTAGTTACTAGGCTTTTGTATGTAAGGGCTGACCCCCTTGTTTTGGTCACTTTATATTTCAAAAACAATAATATTTAAAGTCCATTATTTTAATGTAACTTCTAAATTTATTATTGTTAAATTAAATACATATAATTACGCCAAATTTAGTCTTTTAAAATTAAATCTTTTATTTTAACTCTTTTATTTAATTAATTTGTCAATTACTCAAATATATTAAAATTAAATAATCTTTTATAAAATTTGTGTTTAATTAAATGCTTTAATAAATTCTTTGGTTGAATTAATTATTTTCAAAAATCATAGCAGACCTACAAACTCAATAAGAAAATTCGTCTAAAAGATAAAGTATGAATCAAACTCAAAGGTTAAAATCTCAAATTCACATCACTTTGATGAATTCAGAAAGGTAAATAAATAAGATAATTATCTTTTATCTTAGGACACCTAGGCTTGGGTTTAGGATTTAAAATTGAAATTTATCTCCCCTCTTTTACCATTGAGATACTGTGACAGTGCACATTTGAACATGTACATATGTATATATATCTAAACTAAACAAACAATGGTAGGGAGTGGTACATTGTGTAGATCTCGACTAGCAAGTGATTATGACTCCATCTCTCAACCACATTAGATACGCCAAACATAAAGTAAAACATACATGTACACCATACACATGCAAGTATGGTGTAAGTAATAATAAAATGACAAAAAAATCATCCATATAACTATCATCATGAAAACAATGGAAATCACTATATGAAGTATACAAAGCATCATCATCAAATGAATAAATATGAATACATAAAATGTTTGAGTATGAAGTAGGTCATCAAATATATAGTCCAAACATGTAAATAATATCAACCAAATTAGGTAACCAAGATATCAACCAAATTAGGTAACCAAGTACCACTAAATCACATAATGCAACCATGAAAGCTAGGCTAAAAGAATTCAATAATAGAACATAAAAGTGAACCAAGGGTAGGCAATACATCCCCCCTAGACTTAGGCTTACTACTAGAAGCCTACAAGAATGATAAAACTCAAGCACTCAAAGTGTGGATCCTATTGGACCCTTCCCCACTATAGGAGTATAAGACTCCATTTTAAATACCCTTTGAAATCTACCCATATCTCTAGCTGTAGGCTTTGAAACTATAGGTCTCTAATTTGAGAACCGTGGTTCTTGTTGGGGACAATGAGATTATTTATGCCTACATTGTCCACATGAAAAATGATCTCCAAAAAGACATCCCCATCCTCTAGTTGTATTGGACTATTGAAAGCTATCCTCACTAGCAAAATAACAAGTACTTGATGCTGGTCAATTGTACTGATTGCACCTATTACACAAAGAGTAATGAGAATCCGTAGAGTGTGAACCACCACCACCACTTTGTGTTAGAGAATAAATCCTCCTTGCTACTACATTTAAAAAAAATATAGTTAATCAATCATTTCAGTTTTGATATAAATTTCATAAAACCTAATTTGAGTAAAAGTTCAAGTTTCATTTTAAACAGTCATCCTAGTATATGTGTCTTCCAAATTTAGATCACCATAATATAATTCCCTATTTTTGTAGTTTAAAAGGACCCATTGTAGACACCTAAATCTGATTACATCATTTAAGTAATCCAATATAGTGCTCTCCTAGGGCATTATTGATTAAGTACATGATATTAAATTAATTTAATGGCATCCCCTAGTTAATTAATCCATTTAATTAACTATAGTCCAATTGATAAAATTAAATGATAACCAAAAGTCCAATTATCAATTAAATCCTATTCTTCTATTAAATTAAATAAATGCATAATATCTATTTTATTTTAGCCCAAAATTCTCTTTTGATTAAATAATTCTTTTTAATCAAATCCTCAACTACTAACTAACCCTTGACCAAATCCTAAATCCTTAGTTCCAACTTAACCCAACCCATTCACCCATGCTAACCCATTTAATTACCCAACCCACTTGCATTTCTCTAAACATGCTTACTTATCCCTTTATGCCGCTATAAACTTAGCCTAATCCTCACCCTAATCATTTGCACAACTTCAAGTAAGGATTAATAAATCTTAACCCACACCAAACTCAAACCTCCCATCCCATCTCTTACATCTCTCTTACATCCTCACACACATGCATTATATGCTCTTACAGAGACTTAATGGATTCTTTTACATTCCTTACACTCCCTTAAATTCCTCTTAAACACTCTATGTTAGCATGAATGCTGATGCTATGAGAGAACATTGCTGACCAATGTTATGACTTTGTTTGTCATTGATGACAACATAGCAATAAGATTGCAAAAGATTGACATAACAGTAGACTAAGATTTATGTATTGCAAAAGATTAACATAACAGTAGACTAAGATTTATGTATTGAGGACACCACATTTTGTATCTACCTATGTGAAGTTACCAGCATATAATACAACATGTATTTGACATGTGGGAAAGTTCGCAAAACCTAAATCAATAGCATATGGAAGCTATTAATGATTTACGGAGAACCACAGGGAAACAGAGCATAGGGAAAACAATCTTTATTATATGATTGATATAGCACATTGTGTTTGAAATGAAGGGTTGTGTAGTTAACTAGAGGAAGTACACTAACAATTGATGATGTCAACAAGTGTGCAAGAATGAAAGTCATATGTGTAGAAGTTTGTGTATAACTATGAGCCGACAACACTAATCAAATGTGTATTCCACATAGAGACAACTCAAATTATGTTAATTGTATGGAGCTGACTTAAGGGATTAATGATTGAGTATGGTATAAAGGAAAGATGTTTTCAAAGTTTTGAAAATTATTATTGAGATCGAGAAGTAGAGAAGACTAGTGAATTACGAAGTAGAAGTGTAGAGTAATCTACTAATGTATGTAAGTGACCTTAAGGTAATGAGTTCTAGATTTGTTTACATGATTTGAAGGTGAAAAAGTCCAATGCACTGGATAGAGAAAGAGGAAAGAGATTATTTCACATCTATTATTCTAAATGGAATAGTACCAAGATCAATTGGACAGTGGGTTTGTTGATATGATCCTGAAGCTATTTGGACAGTGGGTTCAACTACCTTCTACAACTCCTAATAGGGTTGGAATCTCCTAATAGGGATTCAAAGTCTCCTAATAGGGACTCTTTGTACTAAGTATTGTAATAGACTCCTAATAGGGTCTATCCTTTAACAAGGAATATTTAGATTAGTACATTATTTTGTGGGCATTATTCCCACTGAGGTTTTCCCTCTGATCAAGGGTTTCCCTAGTTAACATATTTGGTGTATTTGTGCATGCGTATTTCTTTGTGATTTCTATTTACTTTGGTTGACTAATTAAGAATTGTTTAAGATTGATACATAACTGATTCACCCCCCCTCTTAGTTATATTGGTGATTAACTACTTCTAACAATTAGTATTAGAGCATTAGGTCCTTGAAGGAAAGTTTAACAACTTTGGGAGATCCATGGAAAATCTTTTTAGGAAGGAAAGTTCTATATTCGATGGAACAAACTATGATAATTTGAAGGATAAAATGAAGACTCATCTCTTGTGTATGGGTCCAGGATATTGGTTTGTGACCAAGACTTCTAAGAAAATTGTAGAAGACAATGTTGAAACCTACATAGAGGAACAGAGAGAAGTGTTTATGTGCAACATAAGGGCAAGAGAAGCAATACTATTAGCATTACTCAAAAGTGAGTATAGTTAAGTAAAACTACTCAAAACACCTCATGAAATTTGGAAAACTTTAGAAGCTAATTATGAAGGTGATACACATGCAAAAAGGATTAGATTGCAAAATTTGTATTGCACATTTCAAGATGCTAGAATGATGGAAGATGAATCTCTAAGAACCTATGTTGGGAGAATATTTGAGATTGTTGTAGGAATCACATCTCATGATGAAAATAAATCTGATGTTGAAGTGATATGGAATATCTTGAAAAGTGTGACACCACCTTTCAAGTCAATAGCTCAAATGATTCAACTGATGATACCCTGTACTACTAATTTTACCAAAGAGACATTACTTGATAGATTGCAAGCTATAGAATTTGATCTGAAACAATCTGGAGAATTGAAAAAAGTTGAGACAACATTTAATGCATTAAACATAAAACTTGGTTTAGCAAGGAGCACAAAAGTGTAGGAAGGCATTGCCAACAACAACAATTACATTGAAGAAAAGATCCAGGAAGGAGTGGCTCTTTTTGTGGAAAGAGAAAAAGATGGTAAGAATATCTTTAAATGTTGGACTTGTAATGAGTATGGTCATTAGGCATCTAATTGTACTAAAAGAGAAAGAAAGTTTAAGGGAAGGTTCAAATCTAGAAGACCTAGAAATTGTTTATATGCTAATGAAGAAGAAGAAGAGGAATCTGATCAAAACATGAGTGAAGATGAAATAGGATTTGTAGTTATAAAAGAGGATGATCTTGAGTCTTGACAAAGAGATCAGAGAAGAAAGTGCTCTAATCTCACAAGTTGAAAAGAAATATTGGATCATTGATAGTGGTTGTTCACATCACATGACTAGTGATATGAGCAAGTTTGTAAAATTCAGAAGCCATGATGGAGGAATTGTCAGAGTGGGGAACAATGTAGCTTGTCATATTACAGGAATTGGATTAATAACACTTGATGGAAAAACATATACTAATGATGTTTATTTTATTGATGAACTGAAGCATAACCTATTGAGGGTTGGACAACTTACAGACAAAGGCTATCAACTATAGTTTGGTAATGACACATGCATTATCAAGAATAAGGAAGAAAAATTACTTGACACTGGCACAAAAACCAAAGTTAATGGATTTTAACATGTTTGGTAGCAAAGATTGACAATAGTTGGTTATGGCACAAAAGATTTTGTCATATTAACTTTGATAACATTGTAAAGGCTAGTAACACACTTGCTGTGAGAGATTTTCCCAATATCACTAAGCCTATTGACACTATTTGTAAGGAATGTATTTTGGCTAAGTAGAAGAGAGTCTCATTTCCTAGTAAGCAGTTTTGTACTACAAAAAACTTGGAATTAGTTCCTACAGATCTAAGTGGTTCCAAAAGAACAAAAGTATTCTATGGAGAAAGGTACTTTATGATTTTTGTTGATGACTTCACTAGAATGATGTGGGTAGCTTTTCTTAAAGAAAAATCAGAGGCATTTGAGAAATTCAAGATATTTAAGAACAAAGTTGAGAATGAATCTGGAGTTAAAATCAAAAGCTTAAGATCAGATAGAGGAGAATTCACCTCCAGAGAATTTAATATCTTTTGTGAAGAGCATGGTATTAGGAGACAATTATCTTCACCCCATACACCTGAGTACAATGGGATTGCTGAAAGAAGAAACAAATCAATTGCTGAAGTAGCAAGAGCTATGTTATTTGAGAATGATGTACCAAAGACCTTTTGGAGAGAAGAAGTCAATATAATAGTATGCACACTAAACATAGTGCAAATTAGGAAAGGTATGGACAAAACACCCTATGAATTATGGTTTGGTCATTCATCATTAGGAAAATACTTTAGGATATTTGGAAGAAAATTTTACATCAAAAGAGATGATGATATTGGTAAATTTGATCCAAGGAGCAATGAAGGTATGTTTCTTGGTTATTCATTAAAATGTAAAGCTTACAAATGTTTCAACTATAGAATAAAAACTATAGTAGAGTGCACAAATGTTAAAATTGATGAAAAGTTTGGTACCAAGGAAAAGATAATGGATTATAACTTTGATGAAGATGATTACTTTGGAATGACTAACAGAAGTAATGAGTTATTATTCAAGACTAACAATGACATGCAAAATAATGTGCAAATTGAAGATATGAGAGAAAATCAAAGTGTAGTACCAAAAATAAGAGTTGAAGCAACAACTCCTACTCCAAATAGGAACTTGATAAGAAATCATCCTACTAATTAGATAATAGGAAGTAAGGAAAAAGGGGTAATGGCAATGAGCAGAATTAATGAAGAATTATGTCTAATATCTCAAGTAGAACCAAAGAGAACAGATGAAGCAATCAAAGATGATTATTGGAAAGAAGCAATGAAGGAATAACTCCAATAGATAATTAAAAATAACACATGGGAATTAGTTCCTAGACATAAGGACCAAAATGTAATTGGCACTAAATGGGTATTTAGAAATAAAATGAATGAGTAGGGAGAAGTATTAAGAAACAAAGCAAGACTTGTATGGAAAGGTTACTCTCAACAAGAAGGAATTGATTATGAAGAGACATATGCACCTATAGTAAGAATGGAAGCAGTCAAAATGTTCCTAGCATATGCAACAAATAAGAATTTTAAGGTATATCAGATGGATGTTAAGTCAACGTTCTTAATTGGAGAACTTGAAGAAGAAGTTTACATTGAACAACTAGAGGGTTCTCCTTTAACAAAAGAAAAGGATATGGTTTGTAGACTAAAGAAAGCATTGCATGGATTAAAACAAGCACCAAGAACCTGGTATGCAAGGTTGGACAAATACTTAACAAAGCTTGGATTTGCTAAAGGAACAACAGATGGTAACTTGTTCTTGAAGAAAATAGAATATGGCTTGCTAATAATCATTATATTTGTTGATGACATCATTTTTGGTGGAAATGATGAAGCTAGTAACAAATTCTCAGAAGACATGAAGAATGAATTTGAAATGAGCATGATAGGTGAAATGAATTTTGTCTTGGGATTACAAATTGTTCAAAACAAAGAAGGTATCTTTATCTCATAGACTAAATGCTTAAAAGACTTGCTAAAAAGATTTGGTCTAGAAAATTGTAAACTTGTTGGGACTCCTATGGTAACTGGTCATAAGTTATCAAACAAAGATGAGATGCCTATTGTTGAACAAAAGAAGTACAGATCTATGATTGGAGGATTGCAATATCTGACTCATAGTAGACCAGATATAGCTAATGCAGTTAGAATTGTAGCAAGATTTCAAGCTGATCTTAAAAAAATCACTATGTAGTAGTAAAAAGGATATTTAGATATCTGAAAGGAACATCAGATTATGGTATTTGGTATGATAGAAATAATGACTTTACTCTTTGTACTTATACAAATGCTAATTGGGCAAGAGATAGGGATGATAGTAAAAGCACTAGTGGAGAAGCATTTTTCCTGGGAGGAAGACTAGTTTCTTGGCTCAGTAAGAAGCAAGATTGTACCTCACAAAGTACTATAGAGGTAGAGTATGTTGTAGCAACAAACAACTATAATCAAGCCATATGGATGAAGCAGATGATGAAGGATATTGGAATAACATTCACAGAACTTGTTATCATTTACTGTGATAATACAAGTCTTGGAAATATAGATGGAGTAACTGGGGGGGGGGGGGGGGTTGAATGAGTTACCACATAAACAAATCCACAGATCCCTTAGATGTTTGATAAATCTATTTACTGCTGTCACTCGATAAACATACATAAAATGTTATAACTGGGTAAATGCAATGTATGTTAACTTTAACAGATCTTAAACATGCATAGAAATAACTTACAACCATAAAAGAAATAGCATGAACCCATGAGACATTGAATTTATTGTGGAAACCCAATATGGGAAAAATCACCAATGTAACTAGTTACTGATTTTCACTCTTTTGAAGTGAGCTCTATTAGGAGCCAACACTGTTAAAGGTTACAAAACACACTGTTAGGTGTGACCGTGTTAAAGGATTTAATCACCCTATTAGGAGTGGCCTTGTTAGAGGTCTTTAGAACAATTCAACAGAACTATCACCTTGTTAGAGGATTTACAAATGACTGTTAAACCAACTCTATTAAAAAATTTAGGAATCATTGCTATAATGATTAGAAAGTAACATGAAATGACTTGAATGAGATGCAACTAAATTTGCTAATTACAAATCTCCATTTTGCTTTGCTAGATCCTTTCTGATTGAATATAGCTTTGCTACTCCTCAAGGATATCTGACCATCCTTCAAAGTTTGCTCTTCTCAAACAATCAATCCACTTGCATACTCCCTCATTCATTCATTCACACACTTAGAATTCTCAATCCAACCTTTCATATATACCATTTAGATTATCAAGTTGGCTCATTCACAAGTTATAATCACCAATAATCATTACCACAGTTGGCTGGAAATAATACTTAAAACAATTAAGCTTTAATTCACAAATTAACAAATTCCTTCATTGGCCGACCCTGCTTGGTAAACACTATTCCAGAAATGATTTCCTATGTTAACCATCAGAAGCTTGGTTAACATTACAAACCATGCAAAATCCTTTGGTGACCGAGTGAACTTGATAAACACTAACTTTCCTTTGTTAACCTTGTAAGTTCAGTTAACACTGACTTCTGCCACAAAATCTTTTGACGCCTGAGTTAGCTTGATAGAAATTGTTTCCATAGAGTAATTTATAGGAATGCTTAGTAGACATTGAAAATCATCTTGCAAACCAACTGAGCTTGGTAGACAGTGACAAATTACTGATATGACATTTGTGTAACATCGAAGACAACACACAATTGGATAATTGTATCCAACAATCTCCCTCTTTGGCATTGATGACAACACATGTCATAGCATAATGAAATGTGAAAACAATACTTTCTATGATAGAAAGTTTCTCCCTCTTAGATTTTACACGTCAAGCTTCACTTATCTATAGTAATCTCCCTCTATGAAGGAATTACATAGCTACACTCCTTAGAAAGATATGACAGTAAACTCTTCCTCTTTCTTAGTAAACTCCCCCTTTTTCCTTCGAACAAATTTCAGAAAGATATGACAATAAACTCTCCCTCTTTGACAACACATGTCAAAGACAACACATACTAAATAAGTATCAATGTACCTTAAGTACTGATTCATATGCAATATTTCCTTGACTATGTTGCATCAACTAATAGATCTTCAATTTGGTTCTTGTTGATGCATCACTAAAACTTTATTTTAGTGAGCTTCAAATAGGGGAATGACCCCTAAATTTCCTCTTAGATATAAGAATGCATCCTTAGGTAGTGGCTTAGTGAATATGTTAACAATCTATTCCTTTGTATAGATATATTCAAATCTAATTTCCTTCTTTTGCACCAATTCTCTGACAAAGTGATATTTTATAGCAATATGCTTGGTTTTGGAATGCATCACTGGATTCTTTGAAATGTTAATTGCACTTGTATTATCACAAAACATGACAAATGGTTCTTTGATTTCAACCTTCATGCCTTCCAATAACTATTTAAACCAAACAATATTAGAACAATTCACTGCTGCTGTAACATACTCTGCTTCTGCTGTAGATTGGGATGTGCAATTTTGCTTTTTACTTGTCCAAGATACCAACCTTTTTCCAAGAAAGAATGCACCACCACTTGTACTCTTTCTTTCATCAATGTTTTCTACCCAATCAACATTATTAATCACTTCTAAATCTAGGTTTCCTCCAAGGTTATACCACAAGCCATAATCTTTAGTTCCTTTCAAGTATCTCAAGATTCTTTTTATTGCCATCATATGATTTTCTCTGGGTTTTGCTAAGAATATTGCTACTATTCCAACTGCTAAAGCAATATCAGGCCTTGTATGAACAACATACTACAATTTTCCAATTATTGATCTATAGAAGGTCTGATCTACTTCTTTTGAATCATCATCTTTTGTAAGCTTTAGTCCTGTACACATGAGAGTTCCAACTGGTTTAGAATCTTCCATACCAAATTTCTTGAGTATCTCCTTGATATACTTAGATTGAGTGATGTAGATACCATTCTTGCTTTGCTAAATCTGAAGACCAACAAATAACTTAATTTCTCCAAACATAGACATTTCAAATTCTTTGTTCATTTGCTCTAAAAATTCTTTACATTGATCATCATTCCCTGTAAAACAAGTATCATCCACAAATTTTTTTGCCAAAATAATCTTGTTATCTGGTCCTTGCTTAATGTAAAAACTACAGTTATCATTAGTTCTTTGAAATCTAATCTGAATAAATTAGTTATGAAATCTTTCATACCATGCTCTAGGGGCTTGTTTCAGACCATACAATGCTTTGTGTAACTTATAGACCATATCCTTCTTATCTAGATCAATAAAACCTTTAGGTTGCTCAATGTGCACTTCTTCATCAAGAATACCATTGAGAAATAAAGATTTGACATCCATCTAGTATACCTTCAATCCTTTATGTGCTGCATATGCAAGTAAGGTCTTGACACCTTCCAATCTTGCAACAGGAGCAAAAGTCTCACCATAATCTATGCCTTCTTCTTGAGAATATCCTTTGCATACAAATCTAGCTTTGTTCCTTGATACCTGTCCATCTTCATTCAACTTATTCTGTAATACCTATTTTGTTCCAATTGCATTTTTATCTTTAGGCCTAGGTACAAGAGTCCAGGTTTTGTTCTTCTCTATTTGTTCTATCTCTTCATTCAATGCATCTTTGACATTTCTAGGTTCAAAATCAGCAAGTAAACATGTACCTTTTAGCTTACTTCTTGTCAAGGTACATTCTGATTTGTCTCTAATAATTTGATCTAGTGCATGATGCCTTCTGACATACTTGGCCAATATAGGTTGCTTGCCTGTTTAATGAATTGCATTGTCATTCTCTTGAAATTAAACTTCGAGTTCTAGCTGCTTAGACTTGGTAGGCATTGGCTCGGTAGCTTCAAGCTGAAACTTGGGTCTTTGTGACTCAGTTTGAACTTCTTGTAACTTGGTAATTTTGTTGGGCTCGGTAGATGTAGTCTTCTTATTGACAGATGTCTAGCAATGTATCAATGAAAATAAATCTCCTGTAATCTTTACGTTCCTTTTTTCTCTCTTCTTTTGTCTTTTCTAAAAACTCATCAACTTTCACATGTGCACTTTCTATAACTTTGTGAGTAGACAAATTCAAACATCTGTATGCCTTACTTTTGCAAGAATATCCTAAGAATATTCTTTCATCACCTTTAGCATCAAATTTTCCTTTTCTAGATTCTTTCAAAATGTAACATTTACTTCCAAATACTTTCAGGTAACTTACATTAGGTTTATTACCATACCATAACTCATAGGGGGTTTTGAATGAGTCCTTATTCAACTGTACTCAGTTTAAGGTATGAACTATAGTGTTGATAGCTTCCTTCTAGTATTTGATAGCAATTTTATTTTCAATCATTAGGGTTCTTGCACAATCCATGATAGATCTGTTCCTCCTTTCAGCTATTCCATTCTACTCGGGAGTGCCAGGAGCTGATACCTGTCTTTTGATTCCTCTTTTAATGTAAAAGTTATTGAATTCATGGGAGATGAATTCACCACCTATGTTTGATCTCAAGCATTTCAATCTTTTCCCTATTTCTTTTTCCACTCTTGCTAAATACCATTTGAACTTTTCAAATGCTTCTGACTTCTCTCTTAGATACATAACAATCATCATTCTAGAGTAGTCATCAACAAAAAGAATAAAGAATTTTTCTCCAGTATAACCTTCTACTTCAATAGGTCCACAGAAATCAGTATGCACAATTTTCAAAATATCTTCAGACTAATAGTTTTTACTTTTAAAGCTAGTCTTTCCCATCTTACCAATTTGACAATTCTTGCATAGACCAACATCAGGTTTCTTCAAATTAGGAATGCATCTTATTTTTTTGAATTTTCTTATTTTCACCATGTTATCAAAATTTACATGACACAATCTTCTATGCCATAACGAGCATTCACCAAGATCAAGATAAAACAAGTTACCTTTTGTTTGTTTACTTGATCCAATCGATTTTCCTTTGTCATCCAACAATCTTACTTTGCCATGCATGAATTCCACCTTGAATCCAATGTTGATGAGCTGTGCTACACTCAACAAGTTATGTTTTAGTCCTTCAATCCAATATGCATTATCACATATAAGTTCTTTGGTTAATGAGATTCCACCTCTTCCTTTTATACAACAAGGTTAATTGTTTCCAAACCTTACACTACCACCATCATAGTCTTAAAAGTGTTCAAACTTTGTTTTGTCACCAGTCATATGATGTGAACATCCACTGTCTATGCTTCATGTATCATTTTTTCTCACATGAGAGATAAGTGCCATCTCATCATCTTCTTCATCATTATTATATTCATCTTTCATAGCAGTATAAATAATTTCATCTTCACTACTATAAAAATCCTTAGAGTCTTTAACCATAAAGCATGTTTTCTTACCTTTGTCCTTGAATGATTTGTGATTTTTGAAATCCTTCTTGCCATTGCACTTGTGACCTTTCTTCTCATCCTTATTTTGTTTGTTTGGGCACCTAGCTGTAATATGACCTATTTTTTCACATGAAAAATAGATTAAGGAAACTTTACCTTTGTATTTTCCTCAGCCTCTAGAGTATTTCCTTGCAAGCAATGCTTCAACAAATTTAAGATCATTATCAAAACTTTCTTTTGATTCTTCTTCACTTTCAAACTGAATTTCCTTAATTTTCTTGCCTTTCTCCTTAAGTGAAAGTTTGGCTTCAAATGTATATTCAATATTCTTGGAAACTAGAACATAATTGCCATAATTGTCTAGCACAAAAGCTGTCAATCTTCCCACTATGGCATCTAAAGTTATTTTGTGATTTTGTTCACATCTTCTTTCTTGAATAATAGATACTCTAATTGCATAAATAGGAAGTAATGTTCTAAGAAATTTACTTATAATAGTTTCTTCTTCAATTTTTCCTCCAGAAGCTCTGATTGCACTAACACTTGATTTGACTCTTTCCAAATATTTGGCAATATTTTCATCCTTTCTCATTTTCATCTGATCAAATTGTCCTCTTAGGCTTTATGCTTTGGCTCTTCTCACATTGTCATCACCTCCATAGATTTTCTTTAGCTTGATCCACATTTCATGAGCATTTTTGCAGTCCTTGATCTCATCAAATTCTTCATAGCTTAGGGCACACACAATGTCTATCATCATGGTATTATGAGTCTTCTTCTCAACAATGTCATTAATAGATAATGTGCCAGTAGGAGATATATATTCTTCATCAAGGTATTTCAATCATGTATCACCAATGGAAGCTAGATGAAGTCTCATAAGTCCCTACCATGTTGAAAAGGTATCTCTATTAAGCCTTGGAATTTCTCTCTTGTAAGACATCCTGATCTATAGCTTAGGTCCTTGAAACCTTTCCTACAAGCACCAAAGGCTTTGATACCAATTGTTGGAAATGTAGAAGGAGTAATTGAGAGTGGGGGGTGAATTAGTTATTATAGAAACAAATCCACAAATCCATTAGATGTTTGATAAATCTATTTACTAATGTCACTCAGTAAACATACATAAAATGCTATAACTCAGTAAATGCAGTGTATGTTAACTTTAACAGATCTTAAACATGCATAGAAATAACTTGCAACCATAAAAGAAATAGCATGAACACATGAGACACTAGATTTAACATGGAAACGCAATATGGGAAAAACCACCAATGTAACTAGCTACTGATTTTCACTCTTCTAAAGTGCGCTCTATTAGGAGCCAACCCTGTTAAAGGTTATAAAACATACTGTTAGGTGTGACCCTATTAGAGGATTTAATCACCCTATTAGGAGTGGCCTCGTTAGAGGTCTTTAGAACAATTCAATAGAATTGACACCTTGTTAGAGGATTTACAAATGGCTATTAAACAAACTCTATTAAGAGGTTTAGGAATCACTATTACAATGATTAGAAAGTAACAATGAAATGACTTGAATGAGATGCAACTGAAATTGTCGATTAAAAATCTCTGTTCTGCTCCACTAGATCCTTTCTGATTGAATATAGCTTTGTTGCTCCTCAAGGATATCTGACCATCCTTAAAAATTTGCTCTTCTCAAACAATCAATCCACTTGCATGCTTGCTAATTCATTCATTCACACACTTAGAATTCTCAATTTGACCTTTCATAAATACCATTCAGATTATCAAGTTGGCTCATTCACAAGTTACAATCACCAATAATAATTACCACAATCGGCTGGAGATAATACTTAAAACAATTAAGCTTTAATTCACAAATTAACAAATTCCTTCATTGGCCGATCCTGCTTGGTAAACATTGTTTCGAAAATGATTTCCTGTGTTAACCATTAGAATCTCAGTTAACACTATGAACCATGCAAAATCCTTTGGTGACAGAGTGAACTCGATAAACACTAACCTTCCTTTGTTAACCTTGTAAGGTTGATTAACATTGACTTCTACCACAAAAACTTTTGATGCTTGAGTTAGCTTGGTAGAAACTATTTGCACAAAGTAATTTTTAGGAATGCTCGGTAGACACTGAAAATCATCTTGCAAACCAACTGAGCTTAGTAGACGCTGACAGATAATTGATATGACATTTGTGTAACATCAAAGACAATACATAATTGGATAATTATATCCAACAATAAGTACTATCAACATGTCTAAGAATCCTATTTTGCATTCTAAAAATAGGCTTTACCAAAGGATACATTTGAGTACCTGAGAGGTATGCTTGGGGTTATGCCCCTACCTAGCTCAGAGTAGAAGATGCAAAAGTGCATTAGTCTAGGTTACACAACATCATTGTTAGACTAGACTAAATGCTAATGTGTAAGCACACTTTTAGTACCCCTATATCAAAATTCCAAATTTGGTTGTCTAGGTCAGTTTTCCCATAGAAGGAAAATGACCTGGTTCAGAATAAAATTCACTCAACTTCTATCATCAATGGATATAGACTCACAATGAGGGAAGCATGCAAATACATTGATGATAAATTGGTTGTCAAGGATGAGAAGTTTTGCAATGATTTTCTTATCAACTGTGCGAAGACTAGCATGTCTTCAAAAATTGTAGCTACTAACAATGACCTATTTTCAAAAATGGTTGTTGAAGCTGTCCAAGCAATAAAAACTCCTGGATAGGGATCAAAATATAGTTATCTATTAAATGGTTATGCCCTAAAAACTGGTTGGGCAACTCAAGGAATGCCTACAAGAGTGGCCCCAGCAAGAATTGCATGTTTTGATTTCAATCTTCAGAAGACAAAAATGCAAATGGGAGTGCAGGTTCTTGTTACTGATCCAAGGTAGCTTGATAGGACCCGCGAAAGAGAAGTAGATATATCTATCATTCTTTGGCTCTGTAGATGAGTTTGTAGAAGAACACATTGTTGGTGATGCATCTATTATTGGAGATGTGAAGAGTTCTATTACTAGTAGTCTTAAGATTGATCCAATAACTAAGCTTTTCAACTTCTTGAGAATTGAAGATCCCACACCTCTCAGCAATGTGGCATCTACTCCCAAGCAGATGATGAACCATGGACAACATTTCATTGCAAAAATGACCAGATGGTGGATTTGAAGCTAGGCCAGTAAAAAATGAATAAGTTCTGGAGCTGTTGTCACCTAATATAGCTATATGAATGTCCACTATATTGGTTACCGGCCATGACAAGCGTCCAAAAAAGGCATCCAAGTGCCTTAGTCAAGGAATTTTAAGCATAGCATTCTCTTGGATGAAGTTATTATAATAAAACAATCAAACTTGAGAAGCATGTTGCACAAGGATTGAGCAGGAGACTCCATCAACCCTTCATGAAAACAGGCTACATGGATTTATCCCTCCAGAGATTGGCAATTGCAAAGAGTTGCAAGCATTTTACTTGTGAGATAATTACCTAGAAGGTGAAGTTCTTGCAGAGCTGGGTAACCTGACCCATCTTATGATTTTGGATCTATCAAGTAATACATTGAAAGGGACAATTCCTCTATCAATTGGAAAGCTAGGCATGCTAGGATTTTTAAACCTCTCCACAAATTTCTTTGTAGAAGAGATCCCTAAAACTGGAGTAATGGGAGGTTTTACTAATATGTCATTCACTGGAAATCTAGACTTGTGTGGTTTGCAAGTTCAAAAGCTTTGTAAGGATACACTGGATTTTACAACTATAGCTCCTGATAATAGCAGTGGTATTGTTGATGGTGGCAGTGTTGTTAAAAGAGGGTCTATGAGGAAAATGGCACAATATTTGAATGGGCTCCTTATTGGAGGAATGGTTGCAATGGGTGTCATTCTCACTATGATACTTGTATTTTTAGGGGTCTTCTTTTTACATAAGAAAGGAATCAGTGAGGAATACACTAAGATAGAACAACTACCCAAACCCTAACCAGATAGAAAACTTGTTACATTCCATGGTGATTTATCATACACATCCCAAGAGATTATTAAAAGGATTGAAATGCTTGAAGAGAGTAACATCATTGGCTCTGGAGGCTTTGGGACTGTGTATAAATTGGTGATGGGTGAAAATAGTGCATTTGCTATAAAAAGAATTGACAAGTGTGGTGTGGCATCCAATCACCAATTTGAAAGAAAGATGGAGATCTTAGGAAGCATTAAACATAGAAACCTTATTAATTTTCAGGGTTATTGTGTATTTCCATCAGCTAAAATGTTCATCTATGATTACTTGCTTCTGGGTAGTTTAGATGAGTTTCTACATGATAGCAAACAACCTACATCATCTCTAAACTGGAACACTAGATTGAAGATAGCACTTGGAGTAGGTCAGGGGCTATCTTATCTGCATCATGATTGCTATCCTAGAATTGTCAATCATGATATAAAGGCACTTTTGGCTATTTAGGTCCAGAGTACTTGCAAAATGGATGGGCTCCAAATAGCATATATAGCTTCGACTGCATCTCCAAAACTCACATGATTCACTAGCATTGGTACCGTTGTGAGCACAGTTTGATACTAATTGGCATCATAAGTATTCTATTATATTCACAAACCCCACATGCAGGCTATTTCAGTTGGTGAGAAAAGGAGACATTTGAGTTCTTTTATGGTAACTAATCATCTTTTGATGTTTAAAGATAATGCATTCGAGAGTGATAAGTAGAACACCAAGCTTGTCGTGAATCCTTAGCTTGGCTATTTTAAACATGATGAGGCTGAGACTCTCTACTTTAAATTGCATCAAGGTATTGACTATAATATTTGCAATCGTTGGTCTTGATTATCTAGGAAATACAGAGACATATTATAGTATAATACTCACATTGCTTCTCCTTATATTATGAGACAAATAATCTTGAGTATCTAGAATATATATATAAGATATTGATACTCAATCTTGATTATTAAAATCTTGCAACCATGACATTTAGATGCCACATGCCCCCGAAGTATCATAAGGATATCTTGGCTTACAATATAATGTATTATACTGATAATATGGTAAATCAAGAATAATGTATGTCTATGTGCCCATAAAGAATTATCATGTGGTAGGAATTATGAGTTACATTTGCTTATTCCTTGGGGAAGTATCAAAGTAAAAGGGAGAGGATTTCAATTGATACATAGAAAGAATAATTTCAAGATTCAGTTATAGAAACTGGAAAAGATCACCAAGAACATGCCTATATTAAAAGAAAAAGGGGGAAGTTAAAGGGAGGAGTTTTCTCCCAAGAATAAATTCACTAATACATTAGGGGTCAATTTGCAATGGCAAGCAAATGTAATGTGTTTTTGGCTTTTTTTTTTTTTTCAATTTTAGCTCGATGCTGTCGCAATTGCGACGCTATCTCCAATACAAATGGAGTGGAATTGCGATGGCAGAAAATGTTATCTGATTTTTGGCCCTTTTTTTTCAACTATAACTCGAAAACATCGTAATTGCGATGCTAATTTGATATAATAGAAAAAAATGAAAAATGCTCATTTGAAAATTTGGTTCATCTTCGACGATTCTGTGCAGAGGGTTTTCGAAGGCTGCTTGTTTATGAGTAAATGCCCAATGGTACTCTAAACATTGCTATTCCGTAGCAAGGATATTAGAGAAGGGAACAAAAAACCAAAAATGCTCATTTGAAATCAACACAAGGACCAATGTTCATTGTATCTTGGTTCTTCGAAAAGGAAAGGTGGGAGACTTCAACAACGAGTTAACTCAATGCAAGAATTCTCATTCTAGCGTACATCTATCTCCCTCAACTCGAGGCATTGAGAGGGGCAGAGACCCGCATCTGCTAACTACTTGCTTGCCCTACTATTCTATGGTGATCTCTGTGGCGAAAGGGCCAAGGGCAACATTTGGAGGAGGATGATGGCAAGGTGCAAAACAAACAAACCCATTACTCTTAGAATCCCTTTTTCTCCAATCATTATTATTATTATTCCATAAAGAAGACATATTTGTCCACCCAAACCTAGCAAATATGATTATATCAAGGGCAAGATGAATATGAAGATTGAATAAAAAGTTAAAGTTGATTGCATATTGAGATATGCTTTCGAAAAATAGTGTCATTTCAATACAAAAGGCACCTCATTATGAATCCATATGCAACAGTGATGGCCACCAAAAGAATAATATTAAATGATCAGTAGAAGTGGCTAACCTACATTTACCCCATGGAAAATTCGCATTCACCATAGGTTATTTGCAATTGGTAAAGTGGGAAAGATATAACTCAGCAGTAAAAGAGTCAGAAACTGGATCACTAACCAATTTTCTTCCTTTTTCTTGGAAATTGATCTTTTGTCTTCTAACATTGTGAATCAAGGAGCTATTATAAACTTCTTCATCCTTGTGAGACTGTTAGATAATACTAAAAACTGATGCTTGGGCATTGGTCCCTTGGCGTTATCTTGCACAAAAGAATCCAAGATAGAAACTATTGCTGGTATTAATTTGATATAGTGAATATCTAGGATAAAGTGATGATTTTGAGAATGATTGTACAAGCAGCAACACCCCTCAGTGACCATTTGAAGAGAAAACTAATAATAGCTAAGCAAAGACCATAAATCATGTCCTTCAGAATCAAGTTTTCTAGATAAAAATCACATAATGGAAATTCGAAAGCCCCTTCATACCCTTGATATTTGACAGGGCAGATACATGCACTAACTATAGTATTTCTTCGTATCATCATGCTTAAAGCAGACACGTACATTGTTTGCCATTTGAGGCTGTATCTAAATTATGGGAGGCAAAATATTAGTATTTGAATGGGGAGATTAGAAAGTTGACCAAAATTTGTCAATCTATTTGTAATTTATCTTAATTTTTCGACTATGTTCAAGAATTATTTTGTTTTCTTGCAATTTCAGGTATGGATTTTATGATGAATGTCTAAGAAAATATGGAAATGCAAATGTATGGAAGTATTTTATAGATCTCTTTGATTACTTGCCACTGACAGCCCTTATTGAAAGCCAGGTAAAGAAAACGATATTATACACTATTTTGTTGGTACCCTGTGCAGCACAACAAACTTGTTCTTACTATAAGAAATTTTTCTTTTCTTTTGTTTCATTGTAGATCTTCTACTTGCACGGAGGTCTCTCCCCATCATTGGACACACTTGATAACAAACGAGCTTTGGATCACATACAGGAAGTGCATCTATACACATAAGTATAATGTTTTGTGCTGCACAGATTTGAAAAGAAGATCACAACCATAACATTCAGTTCTATGCATGATAGTGTCTTAGATCTGGTTCTATGTAGTGTTCTCTATTACAAGAATTTTCTGTCCTGGTTACTAAATAGTTTCTATTTGAAAGTATTTTGGTTGTACTGGCTATGTAGTGCCTCACCAAGGAACCCTTGGAACTAAGTGTAAAACATGCAGGGGATTTTGTTAAAGCAATTGCATCATTACACACTTAAATTAGGACAACAATGCTAACAACATGAACAAAAATGAACAAAAAATCACTATCACTTTGTGCTTGTGCACAAACAGTTGTAAACACCAATGTCTACATGTGAAAATCTATGATCTCACTTGTTGCCTGTTAGAAGAGCCTCCTATACATTCACCATACCCTTGATGGTGTGTTAAATTTTGTGCAATGATGATGAAATCACTGGAAAAAAGAAGCTGAAACAGTGGCCTAGAGATGATATGTAAATCTTTGAGTCATGCAATAATAAATGTGGCATGGATGAGCATCGATTTTTCTTTGATTTCATGCCAACCACATAAAGGACAATTTTCTTGGAGCCTTCAAATTGAATCTAGTAGTTGTAGGGTCAAATCAAACTATCAATGAAGCTCTAAGTTGTTTAAGAAGATAGGTGGGACCTATGGTGAAAAATGTCACAATTCTGGGTACATTGGTGCATTTGGGAACTTTTTGCATGCTGAAATGAAGACTTGAGGGATTTTGGAGTGCATTTAGACCTTTGTGGGTGAACATAATACAAACATCAACACCAATCAATATAATCAAATGAAACTCAGATGCAATCAATGAATAATGCAGATGCTGAAGTTCTAAACCATCCAAATAGCCCTAATAATTGTTGGACCTAATTTATTGCCAACCACTATACTGTTCAGCATTTAAGGTTTGATTCTTCACAAATGGCCATTCACATCAATGTATTTAAAAAAGTATATCATGCCTCCAAGAGTCTACCTTCGATAAAATGTGACTGAAATGTTTCTCCAAATAATAGTATCTCCAATGTTGTTAGACATTGAATATAATTTTAGGCTACTAAAGTTATTAACTTGCATAAATGCCTAACATTGGAAGTATGGGGACAATATAACATATCACACCTTAATTCCTTGCCCCATGCAGAAAAATCTAATAATAGACCCTTCTACCATCTCTTGTCTCTTGTATTTTGAGCTCCATGGAAAATCAATTTCATACATATCATTGATGGAAAAGAGCTTCTAGAAGTCTTTTCACTGCCTACTCTAAGGAGCATGCTCAACATGTTGAACAGTCTCAAACTCTAAGAAGTCAACATCCCCTTTACCATTGTTAACATTTATGCCACCAACTATGAAAAGAACATTGTTGGAATCTCTTCAAGTATGCTAAAACCGTCACATGCCTAAATAGTTCTAAAATTTTTTGGAAAAAAGGAAGTTGTCAAGTGAAGAATATAAATGGTGAATCAGTGGTAGATATTATGGATTCATCTAAACATGGTTAAATCCCTCCTATCAAAAGAAAATATTCTTGGACCAGTAAAGATCTGGCAAGCAATTCATTGCCAAAAGACTTGACAGATTTGTGCTTGCTGAAAATCTCACCTTCTTCCCAAACTTGTTCTTTAAAACAAAATACACGGCTCACCATTGTTGAAGATGTCGAACAAACTTCGGTGATGATGAAAGAACAATATTGAGGAGACCGTAGAGCATGGATTGGAGAAAATATTATACAAGGATACAAATAAGAGATTAAGTCAAAAATAAATGATGGACCCCTAAATTGGGTTCATTACAATTGCTAAAGCAATTGCATCATTACACACTTAAATTAGGACAACAATGCTAACAACATGAACAAAAATGAACAAAAAATCACTATCACTTTGTGCTTGTGCATTACAACCAAGGACCACTAAACTGTTCCCACATTCCATTATTTTGCCTAACACAAATTGCCTGTTCTCAGACCAATAGGGATGAAGGTGCCAATTACCAGTTGGAGGCACTGATTAATGTATGTGTTGCAATATTGGTGGAGACATTAATCTAGCAAACTTGCCCACAAGCTAAGTTAATATTCACTCAAGACTATGCTAACTCCAACATATGGCTGAATACATAACATCCTCTTCAGTTAGGGTCCAATAGCATGATTGTCAAGGCCAAAGCACTTGAGTATAACAACATACATATACATCAATTTTCTACATTACAATATCCATGAATACATGCATGACTCTTACTAAAATTGGAAGAGAGAGAGAGAGAGAGAGAGAGAGAGAGAGAGAGAGAGAGAGAGAGAGAGAGAGAGAGAGAGAGAGAGAGAGAGAGAGCGAGAGAGAGAGAGGTGCAAAAGGAACTCATGTAGGTGCCACTAAATCTGATTTAATACTTTTACACCGGTCCCCAACAGTGCCTTGTCACACCACTCAATCATGTGGTACTCTCAGGTCTGCCTCACTATGCTTGTGGAGATAGTCACATAGCCCCAAACAAGAACACAAGGCATACAAGGAGGTATAAGCATACTCACACCAATCAATGTATATAGAGTGCAAATAAATCATAGGCTTATTTAAGAGAAAACATGGAGCAGCACAACATGAAGTAATGGCCACAATGCAATATCTAAACACACTCAATCAACCAATACCCAAGAGGTGCTATTCCTACTACTAAGACTTCAGTGGTTGAGTACAATGCATAGGGAATGTCATCACATGCCCATACATGTGTCAACTATCCTCACAAGTCACCCATTGCCTTGAGGAAGTGCTCATGGTATTATGCTCATGGATTTAATTGTGAAACTACCCTCACAAGTCACCCATTGCCTTGAGGTAGCACTCTTAGTATTCTTGGGGATTTAATTGTGAAACTACCCTCACAATTCAGCCATAGCCTTGAGAAATTGCTTATGGTGTGCTTGGGGATTCTATTATGCATACTAACCTCAGAAGTCACCCATAGCCTTGTAAAAGCATGTATGGCATGCTTGGGGATTCTATTATGCGTACTATCCTCACAAGTCACCTACAGCCTAGAGAAACTACCCACGACATGCTCATAGATTCAATCGTATAGCTACCCTCACAAGTCATCATAGCCTTGTGAAAGTCAACATACTTTTGAGATGGAAATAGAGACCCACTGCTTTTTCTATTGCCCCTCCTACCATAAGATCAAAGGGAGATTTCATTGTCTTTTTAGAGACTGTACATCCTTGCCGACCTTCTTTAGATACATCGATCAACATTGTCTAGCACTTTACCTCTGAGAGACTACTCATCTTTGTGATCACATCTTACAGTTGCTCTTCCCTTAGAGCTAGGTTTTGGATCAACATATCATTGACTTCTACTCACCTATTTTCCCTATTAGAGGCACAAAGCGACCGCTTTGTATTCTCATCCTAGGGCATGCTAGATTTGTGAGACCACATTATGGAACTCTAAATTTTGGCACATTTAGAGTCCCTTATACCATGCCAAGGGGAGAATCTTCATGCGTGACTATGTAAATCCTCATTTTTTTGCCATTCTAAATCCTAAAAACCAATTTGATGCATGCACTCAATGATCAATTTTTAGATCTTACCCAGTACTTATGTTCAAACAATATACTAATTAAGAGAATGTTCAAGATTCATGATTAAATATTGCTATTAATGTCAAAAGTGTGAGCTAGATCACAAGTGTTAGCATCAATGTCAAAATGAGGACTAGAAGAGATGCAATTCCTATATTACAACTA
Source organism: Cupressus sempervirens (assembly GCA_028749045.1). NCBI lineage: Eukaryota > Viridiplantae > Streptophyta > Pinopsida > Cupressales > Cupressaceae > Cupressus > Cupressus sempervirens. The sequence continues at coordinate 755,108,669 of CM053787.1, read as the reverse complement.
AGCATAATTAATGATGGAGGATTCATGTTAAGTTTTTCAAGGGGTGGTCTATTGAAACATATGTACCAGCATAGTATGGCAACATATTATGTAATTCTTCATACAGATCAAATTCACCAAAGGAACTATTAACACACAGTCAGATATTGGAAAGAGAAAAACTTAAGGAAGAAGATTATGAACTTCCATTTTGGTATGGAAAAATTGGCAGCATGGAATTACATGCTCAACATCTCTTACACTATAGTCAGTGAATATGGGAGTTTAGTTTGTCATTTGACTTTAATTCAATCAATTCTAAAAATTCAAGTGGACTTTTCCACAAATACACAAAAATATGAATCTCTACCTGTGACAAATATTAACAAGACCAAAACAAGTATAAGATATCCATAACGATTGCTCAAATATGCAGATGAACATGAAGTGGTGTACAAAAGGCAGTAGTTCCCACATCATCATTGGAAATAACTGCACTTGCAGCGTATGACAGAAAAGACTTCAAACACTCTAGTTTTTAGAGATTAAAATATATACATGTCATGTGTAGCTATACATACCTTTACGTAATGATTGGAGAAGGAATAGTGACTATCAAACATAGTGGGATAAATTTGAAGATTATTATGAGAACCCCTAAATTACTACAGCAGAAATACCTAGGCATCTGACTGAATATGCACAGGGACATAGTTGTTATTGATCAGTGCTAATGATTAGAATATTGCTCTTCAAAAATATCATATGAATCTATGCATCACTTCATATTGATAATAGAAGGTCATCGTGTATAATGAATGTATATATAAACTTTGAGGAAGAATCTATTGGAAGGCTACAATATAACAACATGACTCCATTGGCCAACATGCCAAGAGGGTGGATCTTAATAAGATCTCACATTGCCAAGAAATATCCCAATATATTAATATACCAAATCACAATATCCACAACATCGCATAGATCCCCTTTTACAAGCAAAGGCAATGTGCAACAAGCATACTCAGTTGGCATCTCAGCCAAGAGTATGAATCCCTAAGTGATCCAAAGTACATTTCACATCACATAGCCATATAATAGCACATGTAAAGTTTAAGTGTATTACCACAAAGAATATAACCTCAAAATGACAAATGTCCAATCATGCACATATGCACACTCAATCGACCTCTATACCGAGAGTTCAGATCTCAATGCACCTGAAATGAAAATTCCACAACAATTATACCCAATGCTCCACATGGGGATAACATATCACAATGCACAAAATCCAGTGCTAATAAAATGCCATTCATGGCCTAAAACTAGTTTTAGAAATTAATAAAACCGATTTGGACTTTACCTATATACAGTAATCAGAGGTGCAATTAGTTAAACAAAGATACATTGACCCAAATAGAAATGATAATAGCTATAGATTATGAAGGACCAATGTGACTATCTCCTCTAACCACTATGGGATATAGACACAGGTAGACCTGTGAAGCTAGTTGGAGTTGATGTCAGGTACCTTCATGTGGTTGGCCCTGTTTAGTAGAGAATATTAAACTATTCTTGAAACAAAGTGAAGCTCAATAAGATACTAAATATTTCTCTATTTTGTCCTATGTTTAGACCTATAACACCGTGTCTTGCTAAGGCCCCTTTCAAGTGGAAGGACACAAGCATCTTTTACATAGATGCAAATTTGATAGGATCTATTGATGATTGCAAGTAATACATGCTGTGTGTATGGAGGTGCTTCGTATGGTCCACAGGAGAATGCACTATGCAGAGGTGTAGATGTTGTTGTTGGAACACTAGGTCATATCAAGGTAAGTGAGTAGCTTTTATTAACTACTTTCTTGATATGCAATAGTTCATTGGTAAAAAAAATGTTTCAATTTCTTTACATAGGATCATATTGAGAGAGGCAGTCTAAACTTGAAATCGTTGAAATTTCATGTCCTTGATGAGGTTGATGAAATGCTTAACATGGGCTTTGTGGAGGACGTGGAAAACATCCTTGGTATGATTTGTAATTTTGTATTGAAATTGTAACTAATAGACTATATGACTTCTTTTGTGAATGACATAAATTACATGTTTGCTGAGTTTTCAATAAGAAGTGCCAATTTCCATGATGTATCTTTAGCACCTCACTTTTAATGGTTACCTTCTTATGTTTACTTGTTCTTATTCTCAAATTGAATTCAGTTTCAAGTGTTTTTTTTTTTCAGTGTGTCAAATTATGCTATCTCTGCATTTAATTAAGATATTTGAATTCTTACAATCTTGTGATTTGTATAGATTACTCAAATATTTGGTGCTCTATACTGTATTAGTTTGTGCTTGATTATCTGGATTCAACTTACAGCGATCCATATTTCAATGAGCAGTGGTTAGTGGTTAACTAAAGTTCATATCTCATGACCCATGTTTAAACTTTGTTGAACCATATTGAACATCAAAAATATTTTCAAAATTTGTTTGGAAAAATTGACCTTATATTGTGATATTGCTAACAGGATTCAACTCTTGACCCATGTTTCACAAGTAGTGGTTCATAAGAACAAATTTCTCATTACATTCGCTTGTATGTAGTCATATAGTTTGTTGAGGCATTTTTTTGATGTTATTGTGAGTCAGAAAAACTGCTTCTGAGGCACTTACAGGGCCATAATGAGATTTGTAAAGCCAATATGTGACCAAACTCTTCATAGAAAGAGCCATCATTTATAAGCTTTAGCATAAAGTCTTGTTAAAATCTTAAATAGCTTTTGTTTGTATTTAACATTTATTATTTAATCAACTTTTTGGAATTTAGATTTGAATTCTATAATTTTATGGAAGTATTGGTATTTAATGTTTTAATGTTACTTTAATTTTTAAAGTATAATGTTGATGTGTGTTTTTTGATCTCGCCAACAACAAAATAAAATATGAAGGTATCTTATCCTTTCTTGAGCAAAAACCCCTGTATAATTAGATTGTGAAAGATCATACATGATTCCAAGGTTCTTTACCAATCATGTCTTGACTTGTGATAAGTTCAATGGTTGATGTGATATGTTGGTGTCATAAAGGGACTTACATTTAAATTGTTCTTCACTTCCACAATATTGATTGAAACTACATCGCTTATTGCAATTTTGCTATGCTTTTTCTTTGAAAAATATAATTGAAGTAAGTGCCCATTGTGTAAGTCCACTGAGGAAGAGGGGTGAAATGAATGCCCACTATGCATTAAATGTCTTGCACCATGTAAGTGTCCTAGGTGCCATGTAGGTGTGGGCCTTTTCTACCCGCATCATTTAATAGGTTGCTATACTTCAAAACTTTAATGTATGTCCACTGCATCTCTTAATAGTCCCATTTTTTCCTGTTGTTTTAGGAAAAGTCGAGGATGTGAGTAAGGTCCAGATACTTCTTTTTAGTGCAATAATGCCGAACTGGGTAAAGCAGGTGGGGTTTTTGACAGTGCTCAATGTGGCCTTTTAATTTTTTTTAAAGCATGTACACTGTTTATTTGTAGCAACTATAGTACATGCTAACACTTGCACTTTTCAAGTTGGTTTCCAAATTTTCTTATTACATGCTAACACTTGATACCTTGTTTTTACCTCTTCAACGGATTGCATCAAAATTCTTTAAACCTGATAGAAAAACTACAGATCTTGTTGGTGATGATAAGATGAAGGCAAATGCAAGTGTGAGGCACATTGTTCTTACCTATTTTTATAAAGCAAGAGCAATGATTATACTAGATGTCATTCGCTGCTACAGCAGGTTGGACAAGAAATATATGATCTATGTATTTGGAAATGGTTTTTGTAAATTCTGATTATTGTATTGTCAAGCATCTCTCATGAGCAACTCCATTCTTAATCAGAAGGTAAATTCTTTTTTACTTTTGCAGTGGGGGATGCAGTATTATTTTTACAGAGACAAAGAATGATGCATCTAAGCTTGCTGAATCATTTCTTGGTAAAGCTTGTGCATTGCATGGAGATATACAATAGTCACAACATGAAGTAGGTTATACTAACTCTTAGATGTGAACTGTTTGTCTTTAAAATGCTTTGTGCTGAATGAGGATACTTGTTACAAGTGGGAGGCTTGTGTAAGATGATGTTTACTCACCTATTTGTGTATCTTTAGATTCAATAGAAGTTGAAGTAGGCATCCTAGCCTGGAGGCACTATGAAGATTGGTGCATTGGTCAAGATAGATGCACATATATGACCAAAATTGTTGTAGTTGTGCATTAAAACCTGAAAAGACCTATGATAACAATATCATTCCTTGCCACTTTACCCTAGAAATAATCTCAAGTTGCAATTTTTTTACAGTGGAAAGGAGACAAAAGGTCCCCTGGGTGAATATTATTAGCCCTTATCACTACAAACTAAGATTTTCCTGATTAGACTATGATTTAGGTGAAGAATTCTTGGACTATAGCGTTTGTCTCATCCTTGGCCCTTGAGGCAGTGGCCTATTGTCCATATCCATATTTTTTTTTGAGAGAAAACAATATTGCCTCTATTAAAATAATATCCTCACTTAGTTCAAATAATTGAAGTTATATAACCTTAGAAATGCTTGATCCTTTAACATTTACTAAATTTGGATGGTGCATTCACCAAATAGATGTGAAGATGCATTTTTTGAGTTGGAATCTCCAAGAGGAAGCAAATATGTAAGTTCTCGAAGGATTTTAATTTCAAGAAAGAAAGAAGTAAATATGTTAGTGTCCACAGATTATCAAAAACAGGTCAATGCATCTCAAGAGTACAATAGATTATAAAGAAAGTTCAAGGAGATTCCTAGAGCATCAGTTATGTCAATTGATCAAATCATTGTATGGGTTGAAGTAAACTCCTTGTGCAGGGTACAACATAGATTGATTAGCACCTTTGAGCTCATGAATTATGTCAAAGTCTCTTAGACAACAACTTTGCACACTTTTAAACTGGACTCTTAGTAATTGAATCTGCACAAATTAATATTCAGTGTGTGTGTGTTGAGCAACTTGATAGAACTTTTTTTCATTATAAAACTACAGTGTTAGAAATACAGTAACAATAATCTTTACAATTCCAACTCTCTTGTTGTTTAATTACACTTCTGTATCAGACACAACTTTCAAATTGCTAGTTTCTTTTGTATATTAATATGTGCACATGAAAATACTATCATGCCATTTATTTTTTAAATAGTGCATGATGCATATTTTCTCAGTACTTGCTTCAATTTATTGAAATCCATTAATGCCTTGTATTTTAATCATATAGATTATGAGATTTGTATTTTACATTCAATGGAGTCGTAGAGTATATTTCTAACTTCTACCAATTTTTGATTATAATTTTGTAGGTGCAAATTGGTACGCATTCATTTACATTTGATCACATGTATGGCAGCATTGGTTCTCCATCATCAATAATTTTTGGAGAATGTATTGCTCCACTTGTTGATGGTTTATTCCAAGGTTATAATGCCATAGTTCTTGCATATGGACAGGTGTGTGTCATCTCATCATGGCACCTACATGTTGGTTGATCGATTTCTTTTTTAAATCCCTAAACATGTAAAAGTAAATTTCACAGATCCAATCTCTAATCTCTAAACTTTTAAAATTTAATAAAATTCATATTCTAACTTGTTTATTATTTGACCGGTTGTTCCTGGAATCATGATTGTAACTTAGTTTCATCACAATGATCCTTATGATCTTACATGTACATTCACTAACAAGTAACTCTAGATGAAACTTTAAGTTTATTTATCAAATTTCAACATTCTCACCAAAATCTGAACTACATTATCTCATGATTGTTGCTACTCACATGTGAAATAGGCATCTAGATTACTGAACCCTTCTTAAAATTAGTTTCATTGAATTAATATATGTTATGCTATTAGTGGGTGTGTAATTTGAGCATGAGAATACTGTCATATCTATCTACATGTTTTTCCTAACAAACTTCTGAAATATAATTTCTATAAGTTTTTAAAATTAGAGTAGATGAATTATTCTATAGGAAAAGGTGTTGCATTTAGGCATTTATTGATAGGTTTGGACATGAACAATTTTCTATTTCTAGTAGATTATAATGATGATAGTATTGGATTTTTTTCCATGTTTAATTTTTCTCGTGATTCTTGAACTTTCAGGTTGTTGCTTCACAAGATTGGCCTAAACTTATAAAGGATGCAGGTTTGTTCTATGTATGCTCAAGCACATTGAAAAGAATTGACTCAAGAGATAGAAAGATCATATGAGGGGCATTGTATCTGCACTTTCAACTCCCATGCATTGCTATATATTTCATATTCTGAACAAAGGAAAAAATCATATATTAAAAAAAACACAGAAAAAACATAAAATTTTCTTTCACCAATATGAGTATATTTATCTATATTGTTTAATTGAATCCCCTGTTGCTTATGAGAAGAGTCTAGTACATAAAATATTTGGTGGCCAACTCATAAGTCAGGTTGTGATTTTTCAAAATTTTCCATACTTTGTTAACAAGGATGAGTGAATGTAAGAAGATATCAAAAGAAGTTATTCATATCTAAACATCATCTTTTTAAATATTAGCGAGGGAATAGAGAGGGGCTTATAGACACCTCCAAGATTTATTATTCATTTCATAAATGGGATTTTTTGAGTCACTTAAACCTTTCAAAATTATTTTTATGTTGGGAACTCTAGGTTATAGTCTTAGAAAAATATTTTATTCATTAACAATTGCTTCAACTTGGCTTGTAGGTGAAGTGCACACAATGTTCTTATTGCTCAAATAAATTTGATCCTTTCTTAGATTTGAGCCTAGAGATCATTCGAGAAGATTCCTTGTTGAAAGCATTATTCCATTACATGACAGTGGAGCAGTTAGATGGGGGTGTGAAAAGAGATCAATGTGAACAATGTAAAGTAAAAGTGAAGGCTCTAGAACAACTCAAAATTGATAAAGAACCACATGTTCTTGCAATTCATCTCAAGTGCTTCAGTGTAGTTGGATCTGGAGGAAAAATTGACAAAAAAGTAGACTTTGGTTGTACGTTGGATCTCAAACCATTTGTTAGTAGTTCACATGTAAGTAGCCCTTACAATATTATTTGCCAGTGGATCACATTTTTAGTGGAATCTAATAATATAATTTTTGTAATATCTACTGGTTTTTTAATAAATTTTGCACATTTCAATGATATTCTAGTTTCTCTGTCTATTGATCAATCACAGGAGGGCAATTTTAAGTACAATCTTTATGGTGTTCTTGTTCATGATGGCTGGAGCACACATTCTGGTCATTATTTCTGCTTTATTCATTCATCCATAGGCATCTGGCATGCTTTAGATGATAATCAGGTATACATTTGCTACAGTTGTGAAGACATGTTTAATTTTGTGGAGCAAGCTCATTATAATTTGTGTATAACAGAATACACAAAAGAACTACAATTTTATGTAGAACCTTTTCTTTATATGGTAACACTAATTATACTAAAGTTGCTTAGACTGATTGAAGTTATTCTTACGACATTTTGTACTCTAGGTCTATTCAGTCAGTGAGAAAAGTGTGCTTTCCCAAAAAGCTTACATGCTATTCTATATACGAGATAAGAAAACTAGCATTCAAACAACAAGTGGGTCTGAATCTTAGTATAATGGTTCTAAACTAAAGAAGAGGGTTTCATTGAACATTGGACATCCAAAGGAAAACCACTTACAAGATTCATATGCCCCCCAAGTGAAAGAAAACATGCATTCTTTCCAAACGACAACAATCTCTTTTAGTGCTGCAGGTGTAAACAAGATACCCCAACAGGTAGAAAATTTGTCAAATGTCAATTTTATTTCAAAAAGTCTAGAAAAGAACACAAGTTCTTGCTAGTCATGCAATAAATCTAGATAATCAACAGATCATGATGCTACATTACAGATGGTGCCTACTGTATATGAGCAATGTTAGTATGCTAATAGAAACCAAATTTAAATAAAGTTTCTACAAACTAAACAAAATTCATAAACTTCAAGATAGACTAAGATGAGCTCTCAATTGAAAATATGAGCCATTAATGGGCTCTCTCAATGAGAAGCTCTCTTGTTGAGTGGCTTTATCTAAATGGATAGGATGTATGCTCAATATGCTTCCAAAGGCTTCAATGGATGATTGTGGATTTTTGGTGTGGATAGATGGCTTTAATATGGATTTGGCTCTCCAAATAGCATTATAACTTTACTTCATGGATTGTGTTAAAATGGCTTGGGAGAGGATTCCTTAAATAGACAAAGGGCTTGAGGGATCAAGGGCTAGGATGCAAGGATGGGAAAAAGCTTATGGAAGGTTTAGATTGAATGAGAGGAGAGCACATAGATTGTGCTTCCTTACAACCAATTAGGGAGTGACACATGTCACAGGGTGAGAGGATGGAGGAAAGGGCAAGGATGAGTCAACAAAGGAGGCTCAAGAGATAAAATCTTCATAAAGACCCTTCATAAGTGCTTTGTAAGAACATTTATGACTTTGTGGGCTTTATAAAGTTTTGTGGTTTAGGATATTTGTGAGAGATACCATGAAATTCAAATTTGAGGGTTTAGGGGGGTTTTAAGCTTGCTTAGGGTTGTAAAAATGATTAGAGGAAGGGTTAGAGATGGCTTAGGACTAGGCAAGTGGATGGCAAGTGGATTGCAATTAATGAGGGTGGGTGAAGGAGGAGATATTTGTTAACTTTGGCTTGAGTTAGCAAGTCTTAACTCATGTTTAGGGAATGTGACAAGGTTAGGAGGGGATTAGGATTAGGGTTAAAGACATCTTCTAGAAGAGTCTAGGCTTTGGATGAGGATGAAGACTTTCTAGAAGAGTCTAGAACTTCCTAGGATAAGATTTTATGAAATAAATAAAGCTTTATTTATTTCAAGGGTTTGGGTTGAGGAGATATTTATTAAAATATTTTTAATAAACATGAGGATTAATATTTAATCTTGATTAAATATTTTGAGTTGGGATTAGGGGTAGGAAATGATGGGATTAGCCTTTAATCGAAATTAAAGAAGGATTAGAAGATTTTGGAAGAGGTTATTGGTCTCAAGGAGATTGGCCAAGTTTTGGGCAAAAAATAAATTTTTAATTTATTTTAGGATTTTTGGTCAATTTATTAATTAAATAATTAATAAATAAGGAAATAATGTTTAAATAAGATTTAAACATTTTTGGGAGGGATTCCTTAATTAAATATTTTTAATTAAGATAAAGGGATTTAATGGCATAAAAATTAATTAATTAATTAATTAAATAATTAATTAATAAATGATGATGTCATCAGGGATTTTTTTCAACAAATAAAAATACTTTATTTTCTAAAGGATTTTTAGGTGTCTACATTTTGCCCCTCTTTGATGTGATGCCGCAAGTGGCATGGCATCAAAGATAAGAAAATAAGATGCCCAAGGCTAGAGCAGAAGAGGAGAGAATGGACTGTGAGATGCCCCCTCAAGAAGGTAGCAGGGAGAGAAAGCGAGGCTCGATGGCTTCTTGAAAAATACAAGAATCTGGGATGAGCAAGGAGACCCAGATTGGTTTAAGAGAAGAGGTTTAGTTAGCTCAAACTCTCACTATGGGAGAATGATAAAGGGAGAATTAGAGGCACAAGAGGAAGCAAGCTTAAGATCTCAGGGATTGTAGAGGATGAAGGAGTGGAGCGTTATAAAAAAGAATCCAGGATAGGGAGATGGATGATAGGATGATAAAGCTGATGCAACAGGATTTCAAAGAGTTAGATTGGTGGAAGATGGGTTTCGGAGATCCCTAGGACTAGGATTGTGGATCTCGAAAGATGAGGCTTGGTGGATTGATTGGATTGGTGGATCCCTAAGACTAGGATTGTGGATCCCTAAAGCTAAAAGTGCAGATTGATTCAAAGAGATACTGATGCATAAGCTGGGGTAGGAGAGACAGATGCTAGATATGGATGGGGGATAATGGAGATGAAGGAAAACCATTGAAGCTTTTTGTGCGGGGGATACTTCAAAGAGAAGTACCACCATGTAGTTGAGCACTAGATTTGCTATAGGACTGTTGGTTAATTTCCAAGGTTACCAAGAACATCAAGGCCTTTTCACCAACTGTCCAGAGGACTGGTGGACTGACTCAAAAGAAACACACAAGGATTGCCCCAGCATCACACATGAAACTCAGAGGAAACAACATGGAACTGACACTGGGTAACCCACAAGAAAAAAAGAAACAAATGAAAGACTTGATCAAAACCTTACGCTTAGATTGCCCCATTCGCAGCATACCATGATATGGAAGATCGTGACAACCTTGAGGAGGGAACAAAAAGATTGCTTGGAAAAGATACTTCAAGACCCAAAAGGGAAGATTCCAAATCAAAAGAAAGTGAAAATCCAAAAGAGAAACATTTGCCAATGAGATGGGTAGGATGAGGTACTAATGGACCAAGATCAGACATCAGGAAAGCTATATCCTACAAGGATCTATCGGAGAGCACCTAAGCTGGTGGATCTGGATGAGTGATGCGTCTAGCAAGCTGAACTAAGAAGGATAACACTTTGGTGATAGGAGATCTAGCTAAAGGATGCATTGGAATAGCTAACCAAGGGTTGTGTGATGTGTGCAAGATGCTGATCAAGGAGGAACTAACACAGAAGCTGGATAGATACAATGGTACTAAGCTAAAGAGGATGTACAAGCTGACACACCAAGATATGTTACAAATTTACAAGGTTGTTCATGTTTGGGTTTTGTGAGATGGAAATGTTTGTGAAGGGTGGGACGTCTGCAATAGTTGATAGGCGGATAGGTAGATGGTTTGCGAAAAGCTTAATTGAAAATGGGATTCTTTGTGTGCATGTGATAGGATACAAGCTAGGATACAAGATTTGGCATATAATACAAGCTAGAATATGGTACAAGTTTTGGAAAAGATTTGGATATACAAGCTATGATACAAGGGATGATACAAGATTTACAAGCTAAGGTACAAGATTTACAAGCTGTACAGGAGGTATTTACAAGCTCCATTAGATTTTGGATATTTGGTTGGAACACCAAGGGAACAAGTAGGTGTTTTATGGGATGGTGGGTGAATGGATGAGGCATAGGATAGTAATAGATAATGGATTAGTCTTAGTACACAAGGCACTTGAATTACTAGGTTTTCACCAAGGTACCTATCCAAGGCACTTGAATTGCCAAGTTTTCACCATTGGACATTTATTTCTCTTTACTATTTTTTTGTATTTTTCAAAAAGCTAGGTATACCAAGGATCTTTAAGCATAGAACTTCTTGAGATGAATGATGTTAGTAGGATCATTCAAGAGTTCTCCTTCTAGTGTAGATAACTGATAGGCTCCGGAGCCAAAGGAAGCAGTGACAACATAAGGACCAAGCCATGTAGGTTCAAACTTGCCTTTCTTTTCTCGATCTGCTTGGACTTTCATGTTTTCTTTAAGGACCATGTCACCTGGCTGAAAGTGTCATGGAAGCACCTTCTTGTTGAAATTCCTTTTGAGACGAGTTTGATAGACTATGAGATGATCATAGGCTTGTTTTTGCTTCTCGTCTAAGAGATCTAGCTGGGTGAGCCGAGCTACTCTGTATTCTTCATCTGATATTTGCCCTTGTAAAGATATGTGCAAGGAGGAAAGTTCAACCTCTATAGGTAGTACCACTTCGGCACCATAGACTAGGGAGTATGGAGTTGTGCCTGTGGATGTACAAAAGGAAGTTCGATAGGCCCATAGGGCTGGATTTATTTGTAGGTGTCAATTACGGCCGAAATCATTGACAACTTTCTTTAGGATTTTGAGGAGGGTTTTGTTAGTTGCCTCTGCCTGGTGATGGATGCAGAGGGAAGTGCATAATTCTTCCATGTTGAGATTTTCAAAGTTACCTCCGTGGTCGGTGAAGATGGTGGATGGGATGTTGAAGCGGAAAACAATGTGGTACAAGATGAACTTGGAGACCTGAACTCCTGTAGCTGAGACTAGGGGGACTGCTTCCACCCATTTAGTGAAATAGTCTGTAGCTGTTATTATCCATTTATGTCCATCAGATGAGAGGGGTGTGATAGTTCCAACTAGATCAAGGCCCCAACAAGCGAAAGGTCAAGGGGGTGCAATAGGCTGTAGATCCTATGCTGGAGCGTGCACAAGATTTGCATGCTGCTGACATGGGAGACACTTTCTAACAAAGTCACAGGAGTCTTCTTCAATGGTAGGCCAATAGTAGCTTGCTCTAAGGATTTGTCATGCTAGGAAAATACCACTCATGTGGGCACTGCAAAGTCTAGAGTGTACTTCCTTTAACACCATCGCAGCCTCGTTTTGGCCTAAACATCGAGAGAGATTATCGTGATAACCTCGACGATAAAGGGTATTGGCTATGATAACATAGCGGGATGATTTTTGGATGAGGTTTTGGTGTTGGGTACGTGTGAGGTGAGGGGAGATGATACCATCTTTAAGGTAAGCGTGAATCTCATGGTACCAAGGGGATTGGGGACCAACCAAGATACAAACATGGTTTGAATCCTCATTCGCATAGGCAGGTGTGAGGAGCTGCTCAACTAAAAACTCATACTGTGTAGCTACTTGGGGAATTTCCAAGAGTGAGCTGATAGTAGCCATAACATCTGCTGCTTTGTTTTGAATTCGAGGCACTTGTGTAAACTGAAGCTTTGTAAAATGCTGGGTTAACTGATCAACTAGCTCTTTGTAGGGTAATAGCTTTTCATCTTTGGTTTGATATTCATTTAGGGCTTGCTTGATGATGAGTTGAGAATCGCCAAAGATTTGTAACTCAGTGATGTTCCATTCTGCAGCTATCTTTAACCCTGCTATGAGGGCTTCATACTCTGCTATATTGTTGGTACTAGGGAATTGTAGCTTGAAGGATTTTTGAATATAATCCCCTTGAGGTGTGACCAACAATATTCCTGCCCCTCATCCCTGAGATGTATATAAGCCATCAAAATAAAGCTTCCATGGGGGCTATTCTTCAATTAGGCAGATATGCTCATTTGGAAATTCTGTGATCAAAGGATATGCATCTAATAGGGGTGCTTCAACTAGGTGATCTGCTATAGCTTTCCCTTTGATTGCTTTTCTGTCTACATACTGAATGTCAAATTCACTAAGGAGCATAACCCATTTGGCCAAACGGCCTATAAGTGTTGTTCTGGAGAGCATATACTTGAGAGGGTCTATCTTGGAGACTAGTTGGATGGTATGACTTAGCATGTAGTGGCAAAGCTTTTGAGTTGAGAAAACAACTGCCAAACAAGCTTTTCCCATAGGAGTATAATTGAGTTCATAACCAACTAGGGTTCTACTGATGTAGTAGATAGCTCTTTCTCTGCTATAGTCATCGAGCTATGCTAGAAGTGCCCCTAGAGCAGTAGGCGTTGCTGATATGTACAAGATCAAGGGACGACCAGGAACTGGTGGAACCAAGATAGGGGGATTGGCGAGATATTGCTTGAGCTGATCAAAGCCACGTTGACATAAAGGATCCCACTTGAAGTTTTCATCCTTCTTTAGTACAAATGTGTAAATGGTGTACACTTATCTGCAAGCTGGGAGATGAAGCGTCAAACAGATTGGAGCTTTCCCTGAAGAGAGTGAAGCTGTCGTAGTGTCTGGGGAGGAGGCATATCTAAGATAGCCTTGACCTTCTTGGGGTCAATCTCTATACCTCGTTTAGAGACTATAAAGCCTAAAAGCTTACCAGATGTGACCCCAAAGACACACTTCTTGGGATTCAGCATGAGATGATATTTGGCTAACCTATCAAAGACTTTCTCCAAGTCGGCAAGGTGATCCATGAATGTATGAGATTTAACTAAGATATCATCCACATAATCCTCCAAAATGCTATGGATAAGATCATGGAAAATGGCCGTCATAGCTCTTTGATAGGTAGCCCCAGCATTCTTTAGGCCAAAAGGCATCATGTTGTAACAAAAGGTTCCCCAAGGGGTAGTGAATGCTGTCTTATGCTAATCCTCTTCTACAATTTTGATTTGATTATACCCAGAAAATCCATCCATGAGGGATAGAATTTCATGTCTAGCTCTAAGATCTACAATCATATCTATGTTGGGCAAGGGAAAATCATCTTTTGGACAAGCTTTGTTAAGATCTCTGAAATCAGTGCAGATTCTGATGTCACCAGAGGGCTTAGTGACGGGGACCATGTTGGAGATCCACTCTAAGTAGTCAATAGGTCGGATAACCTTAGCAGCTAACATTCTTTCTAATTCATCTTTGACCAGTAATGCCACCTTGGGGTGCATTTTTCTAAGCTTTTGTCTGACGAGCTTGATCTTGGGATTGACTGCAAGATGATGAACTACAAGCTTTGGATCAAGTCCTGGCATGTCCTGATATGACCATGCAAATCGGCGAATGTTCTCTCTTAAGACCTCAAAGAGGAGATCAGCTTGGTCTTGCGATAGGGACGCAACAATGTGAACAAGTCTGGGGATCTTTGAAGAACCGATGTTGACTTCTCTAGTATCCTCAATTAGAATAGAAGACACCTCTGGTCGATTATCTTAAGGAGGAAATGCTAAATCCTCATGTTCTACTTGTGACTCTGGTTTTTCCTACTGAGGGGTTCTCTTCGCTGCCTTAACTAGTCTCGGATTCACCTTAGTTCCAGTTTTGGGTGTATCAGAACTAGGTTGGGGAGTCCCTCCAAAATACCCCTTGGGATCTAGCTTATAGATATATGCTGAGTTTGGCTTTATTTTCTTGTGAGGAGTTTCAGCTCCCATGAATCTCAGAAGCGCTTCCTCTAATGTGAACTCATCAATGTGTATGACGCTTAGTTGGTCCCAATCTATGAGTTGTGGATGGGCGAGTGGTAGGTCAATGAGGTGGATGGATAGTTCTTTGAGAACAGAGTCTTTGAGGGAGATTTGGTCTGGGATATCGTCATAGGCTCTCTTTTCAACTTCCTTAGGAATGTCTTTGATTTCGACAAGGTTGCAATGAATGTTTGAAAAAGCATGACCATTCTCATTGGTGCCCCCAGTTGTGGGTATGCCAAAGCCAAGACCTAAATTTGTTTCCCACTTGTGTGCTTCGATGGGGCATTGCATGCCTCTTTCTTCTGGTCCTAGACCACCACCTTGATAGTTCCATTTGTTAGTGATGAGCTTATGTTCTTGGGGGTACTTTTGGCTGAAGTGATCAAAGCGTGCTTGATTTCTTGGAGGTGCATCCTTATGTAGCCAATTGTTGATATCTAGAGTGAGCTCCTCATGAAGAGGGATTTTTGAGGATACAAAGGTTGTTGGGCCAAACTGTTTGTATTGAGGAGGTGGAATCTCCTTAGCTTTGTGATATGTCGGTCGTCCACGGGTGTGTGGATCAAGTGGGAGTGCTCCAATTGCAAATGCATTTGACAGACTATACTCTCCACAACCTTTGTTATTGATCTTTACGGTAGATAATGTGGAGGCAAGAATGGTTTCTGGGTCATTACAAGTGTGGGATGAGTTGGCGATGGATGTGCTGATATCAATTCCAGGGCAATGGTTTGTATATGAAGCTTCAACTGCATTGCAGTAAGCAAAGGGTTCTGGATCAGCATGGATGGTTACCTCAGTGCCTTGATGCGAAAATTTGATGCACTAATGGTAAGTGGATGGAATGGCCTTCATGGCATGAATCCATGGGCGACTGAGGAGGATGTTGAATGATAGGTTTAGATCAATAACATGGTAGAGTGTTTCTTGGATGACTGGCCCAACCTTGATTGGCAGCAAAATAGTTCCTTCTGTGGTTCTTTCCAAGTTGTCATAAGCTTTGATGGTGATAACCTCACTGATTATATCTGCCTCAGTATACCCAGCTTTTTTTATGAATTTTAAGGTGCAAATATTCAAGGCTGATCCATTATCTATCATTACACTTTTTATGGCGAAGTTGGATACCATGATGGCTATGCGAAGCAGAAGAGTGTGATCTGGCTCGACCATGGGTATGTCGGTGGGTTTGAAGGATAGGGCACATGAGGATGAAAGGTGTCCAACTAGATTATGAAAATTAGTAGCGTTGATATCTGAAGGGACACAGGATTCTATGAGAGCACTGTCAAGGATGTTCTTGTACACAGGACTAGTGTGGAGAAGGTCTAAAATGGGGATTTGGGTTGGCATGTTCTTCCAAGATATTGTACTGACTTTTTGATGGAACTGATGGTGCTAGTGAAACTGGTGGGCCTGCGATGTTAAATCGTGCTCTTCGAGTGGTGACTGCACACTCATTGTTTGGTCCTTGGATATTGATAACATTGATAGAAAGCTCTTTCTTGGATATGCAACCTATGAGGCTACCATAGTCTATATAGGATGAAGTGTGGTCATTGTTCTTCCCATGCTGTTGGTTTGGTTGGCAGTTGTTGGTGTTGTTTTGGATAGGTTCTTTTCCAGGATTTTGGTTGTTGTGAGGAGGAAAAGCATTTTGGTAGATTTGTAAGCCTGCATTGGGAGAGGTTTGGGCACCAACAGTGATTTCTTTCCGATCAATGAGGTCCTGCACATAATCTTTCAGTTTCATGCATTTGAGGGTAGTGTGTCCTTTTACCCTATGAAATTTGTAGTACTCATTATTTTTGTACCATGCAGCTTTGGATTGGCTTGGGTCAATTTTCTGGGTAGGAGGAAATTTGATGAGGTTCTCCTTGACCAATTTCTCAAAAATGACATCCAAAGGCTCACCAAGGGGTGTATAATTTCTAGGTGCAGGTTGGAATCTGGGCTTTTGTCCTGCAGCTACATTGATGGCATTAGCTTGATTGCTAGACCCTTGAAAGTTGGGTCTTGAATTATGGCCTTGATAGCTTTGGTGGTTCTGTTGTTGGTAGTTGATAGCTTGTTGATTGTTTGGTTGATATGGTGGGTTAGACTGGTTTTGAGAAGGACCAACAATATTCACATGTCTGGTGTCAGTGACGCCATCTGTTGCCACATGCTTGTTTTTGTTCCAATACCTAGATTTGTCATTGGAATGTGATTGATTTTGGTTGGTTTCCTTGTAAATCTTGACCACACCATCTTTAATGAGTCCTTTCTCAAGGATCATTCCTTTCTCTTTGATATCTTTATAGGTCTGCAAACAGTTCATGGTCATGTGGTGAGCCAAGCTAGGATGGGCATTATCAATAAACATTTTCACCAAATGGCGCTCTGGCAAGGTGCAAGATATGCGGGTGGTAAGGGTTTTCCATCTTTGCAGATATTCGAGAAGGCTTTCTCCACCTTTTTGCTTAGTGTGGACAAGATCAACTACTAAGATCTCTGTTTCAACAAGATGGGCATACTGGGCTAAAAATGCCTTAGACAATTCAACAAAGTTTTTAATTGTGCCATATGGGATTCTATAAAACCATTCAAGAGCTGGTCCAGCCAAGCTTTTGGGAAAAAGTAGCAAGAGGAAGACATCATTGTATGCCACTTCTTGGCAGTGCATGTAAAATTCTTTGATATGTGTGACAGGGTATCATTTTTCTCTGAATTTGTCAAATTTGGGTACCTCAAAGTGTTTGGGAAATGGTGTCATGGTAATGGCTCTGTCAAATGGGTAAGGACACACATTCTCAAACTTGAAGGTTTTTGGATCATTTCCCTCCTGGATGTTCTTTAAAGTTGTCTTCATGGCTTCCCATTCTGAATTAATGGGTGATGGCTGGGGTGCCCCCAATGTAGGAATGCCCTGAGGAAGGTATGTGCTAGATGGGGCAATGGAATATGGATGGCTTTGAGGTATGGGCTGGTAAGGATTGTACATGGCTTGGGCAACTGAATGGTGGATGATGGGTTGCTGAGGTGGAGGTGGCACATATTGCTGCATGTGTTGTGAGGCTTGCTGCTGGTATGGGATTTGAGGTTGAGATTGGGGAACATAAGCTGGCTGTGGGATAAATGGATTGCTTTGTGGAGGTAAGGTATAAGATGGTTGTGAAGCTTGGGGAAAGGATTAGGGAGCTTGTGGAACTTGGCTTTGGATTTGAGGAATTTGACCAATATATGTGGGTTGTGCCCCCATTTGGGAAGGTATCTGCATGGCAAAAGAGGCCAATTAATTGGTGGTTGGTGGTGGTGGATTTCCTCCTAGAAGTGGCATAGAAAAATAGTTGGTGATAGGAGGTAATGGATTAGTTGGTGGTGGAGGTGGTGGGAATTGAAAGCTTTGGAATGGAGTTGATGGGGCTTGGTAGCTTGGTGGTTGGAGTTGAAAGCTTGGTAGAGTGGTGGCATGAGCTTGGGTCACTTGAGAGCTTGGCACAACATTGGTAGTAGCTTGTGGGGTTTGATAGCTTTGTGGAGTGAGGGTAGTAGCTTGTGGATTTGTGGCTGATGGCATTGAGCTCCAAGGACCTAGTGGAAATGATGGAATTGTGTTTTGTGCTAAGGTAAACAAGCTAGGGATCATGAAGGGTTGATTACTTGGCCCCATGGGTGGCATCCCTGTTGTATATTGCTGAGTTTGGCCAAAGATACTAGCACTGATTTGGGAGATGGGTGGATTTGGAAGGCTGGGTTGAGGAGTAGCAGCAGCAATAGTGAAAGGAGTGAATGATGAGGTGTTTTGGGTGAAGGGGGTTTGGGATGAAGTGGTATGGACCAATGGTGGAGTGGTGGTGGCTGGATTGGCTTGTGGAAGAGAGATTTCAACTTGAGTGGAGGCTGGTATGTTTGGGTCTGTTAGATCATATGGGGTGGGTTGAGGCTCTTCTTTCGGCACATATTGAGGATAATTTGGATCATAAGAACCTATGGGTGGTGGTAGCTACCCAAAAAATGGGTGAGATGGATCTGATAATGGAGGTGGTCTTCCAAAGTCGAAGGCTCCTACATTGTCCCTTTGAAAGTTAGCCATGATTGTCTCTTTGTTCTTGTCTATAATAGCGTTCACCAATACTGCATTTCCTGGTTGGTTCATGAAAGCTTCAATGTCAATAGGTGATGGTGTAGCTTTCTCTAGGTTAAAGGATGGTTTAGTGCTCAAGGGGGGTGATGTTGTTCAATCCAAATGATAGGGCTCCATTGTTTCTTTCTTCTTGGCCAAGCGAGTGACAGGTGGCATGAAAGTGCAGAATGATCCTAGGGATGAGATGCAACAATGCTGATGGATGCAAAAGGGGAAGGCTTATCTATGCAAATGTTTTCCTAGGTTGAGGCAAAGCTATATGAAAAAACCTAAGGAGGATTGGGGTTGGGAAATTCTAACTTCAAAGATATGTTGCCAAATTATGAAAGGTCTGCTTTCCTATGTGCAAGCTTGGTGGCGATTGTGTCAACTTAAGGATAGACTGATGATCCTTTAGGAAGAACACGAGATTGACCACTTGTGGATCCCAACCTTTAGCTCAAGGTGATGAGGGATAATAAGTGACAAAGCTAGATTACCCTAGACAAAGCTTTATCAAAGGGATAACCTTGGTGAGATTGGTGGATTTGGAAGTTTTTAGGAAATGACAAACTTTTGGCAAGGTGACAACAATTTTGAAAGCTTGGATGTGAGGTTTGCATTGCTAGCTAGAAGGTTTGGTTCTAAATGAGATGAATGAGCGAATATGCTTAAGGGGATGACTAAGGATGGCTGGCTTTTCTACAAAGATGAATCTAAAGTGAAGCTTATCCAAGAAGATGTGGAGAAACAAGGGGATCTAATCATAGAAATCATGCCTAGTTGGTAAGGCATAAGCATTGTTAACTCTTGGATGTTGGTTAAATTGGATGGTGTGTTCTAACCAGGTGTCTTGAAGGGCTTTGTCAGCAGCTTTGTCCTCTGCTTTGTGAAGTTTAGCAATTCGAGGGCTTGGTGTTAGTTCCTTTCTCTTGGCTAAAAGTTCTTGGTATGCCTGAGATGGTTTGAGTTTAACTTTGTGGAACTTCTGTTTGGGTTTGGGTTGCTCTGACATCAATTCCTGAATCTACTTGGCTTTGAGAGATCTTGGTTGTTTTGCTTCAACTCATTCAACTTTTGGAATAGGCAGTGACTATGCTAAGTATGCCCTAAGCTAGGATTGACCAAGTTTGGCAAACATTCATTCAACAAATAAAAGATCAAGCAATAGATAGAAACAACCAGATAGAAGTTTTTGATTCTTAGAAAGTGATACTTGCACCAAGGAGTGTGTATGTTCTACAAATATTTTGATCAGTCACTTCAAGCACATTAACATCTTAGATGGTTTTCTACAAGGCTGACAATTGGTTTAGTTAGGGAGTCCTTGATATACCCAAGGTACGTGAGGCCCAAATCCATAGATGAAACCAAAAAGATGTCACACAGCCGAGAGGAGTGGTAACCGACTTCTCCTCTTTCACTTCTCAAGGGTATAAAGTTCCTTGAGGCTTAGCCTAAGTGAAAAAATATTGATCCCAAGAGAGGTGTCTTTCGATTCACCTCCTGGTTCTTATACTCTACTGGAACGTGGGAGTTGAGGTCGTCCAAGGGGTGATGAAATCCCCAAGCAGGCCTCCTAAAAAGAAACAAGGTTTTGGATCTTAATCTTATGCACCCAAGATGGCCTTGAAAGATGACAAGGGGAGAGAAGACTTGGATGACCTTGGGCTAAAAAAAAATGCTTTTTCTTTTACCAACTGACTCTTATGTGTGCTAATCTAGACTTTGCAGGCACTCATGTTTAAGAGACAATGTTCAATTCCAACTTGAAGCACCAACAAAAGTAAAATGATCGAAGAATGCAAACAAGAAGAAGAGTTAGGGTCAACAAAAGAAAAATTGTGCACCCGAAGGCCCTCCACGTCAAGTATCGATTAATTTCCTTTAAAGCATTCAAGAGTTGGTGTGATTTTGTTTTAAGCCCAAAGCAAAGATGTGTGAGACTCGATTTGTCAAGCGCGTGCCCGGAGGCCCTCCACGTCAATAGTTGTTCAATTTTAGTTGATGCAGAGCCCTCTGTATTTATCTTCAAGGAATCTTAGTTCAACTCAAGGGATTCACAATAGGCTGGTACACCCTCAAGGAACCAAAACATCTCAAATATTACAACAAAGAACCCTAACATTATACACCAATAAAGACAACATCTTCACTCACACAATCAGATTTCTATGTCTGATTGAATTGTTCATAACTTTAGTTCTAAATATCTTCTTGAAAACCCCTTTGGAGTAATTGTTCCAAGCTAGTATTTGTAAAACATATCCAAATCTGAGACCAATCCAATAATTAGATTATAAATTATGTACTCTGAACCAAGACCCATATTGTCTGTCATAAATCAAGAGCCAAACCATTAACCCTTCTAGGGAATCAAATAACTTTCTCAAAATAAATTTAAATAATACCAAACCAATTCTTCAGTATCCATTTCTAAGTCTAGTTTTCAAATATATAAGTTATTTTATTTTCTCATTCATAAATCATTGTATAATATCAAATCTTTTTCTGCAACACCATTGAAGGCATTTAAAAACCAGTTTTCACTCAAATCTTCATAACTTTCCCAAATCTAAATGAAAATGATTCAAACCAGTTGTAAATGAAAGGTAGTTCACATATCTTTCCAATGAATATTATTAGAGATCTTGAGTCTCCAAAATATGTGCGCACCACATGCTGGAACATGACTATATTCAACGAATCTCAAATTTGCAAACATCCACTTTCACCAAAATAGCCATAACTTATTCATTTTTTCATAAAATTTAACCAAAACAAAAGCATGAAAAGAAGGATTCATCATACTATATATCCATTACTATATTACATGGTTTCCAGGCTATACATGGCCGTACAAGGATTGGAAACTACTCTAAAACTAAAAAAACTAATCAAAACCACAACAATAAAATACACCAAAAATGTATCAAAGTATTTCCTCTTCTCCAAATTGATTTGGTTCGACCATACAATGATTTTTATATCCATTTGATAGTTATAAATCTTCCTAACTACCTCCAAGACCAACCATATACCTTTTTACATCTTTCTTTTATTGTTAGCAACTTTCTCAATGTTGCATTTTACAACTTTTTATGCAACTTTTACATTTTTGACAAAATGGCTTTATAGACTTTACAACTTGACCCAAATACAATATAAATGACTCAAATTTATTTAATATAACAAATAATGAATCTTAACTTGCTCATGTTCTTGTATTTAATGTCCTCCTGCACCATTAGTACCCAAATGAAGTGTGATCGATTTAATCTAGATTTTTGGTCATTTAAGAATTTTGATAAAGTTAAAGCAAACGTTCAAAGACCAAGTGAGTGAGTTAGATTGTGGAACATTTAACACCTTTTTCAAGTAGACCCATCCTCACGAATGACACTGAGATTGCAACCAATGGTTAATATTTGATGGGTGATTAGAAAAGAGATGAGTCCAAGGAACTACTCAAATTGATTTTTGCAAATTTGTGTTTAACTTAACGAAGTTTCTTAAATGTCCAAAAATCAAACTTTACCTAAATTGCATGTGGAAAAGAGATTTGTTTTGTTCAATTTTAAAAGCTCCAAATGAAGTGTTTGATATTGCAATGGTTAATTGATCCTTGGAATTCAAGATTGGATTTGTTATTTTAATCATGCATTCAAGGAAAATTTGATTTTAATCCATGGCATTCAAGAGTGTGTTTAGCAACATGCATTCAAAGACAAGTGATTAAACATTCAAGTTTTTTTTTTTTTGAGCATTCAAGATTGAGATTTTGTGTGTTGTTTTAAGAACTTTGAAGTGCTTTGTTTTAACCTTAGATCATTCAAGATTGTTTTTGGACTCAAAAATGAAAATGACTCTTTGGACTTTGCTTTTCATTCAAGATTTTGTGTTCTAGTTTGCATGTTTTAAGCCCAAAAATGATATTCCTAGATTGTTTTGATGGATGAAAAACCTAAGAAACATTCAAGATTTTGCAACAAGACATTTTTTTGGAACAAATAACAAAACTTTTAGGACAATTTTTGGCAACCATTTAGGACTCTTAGTTTTCATGGGATTTTTAAAAGAACTTTAAAATATTTGCAAATGAGGTTCATTTTATCCTTGATTGATGCTTTGAGTTTGATTTAGATTTTAGTGTGCACTTAGTGTTGATTTTGAACATTTTGAAATGGAAACTTGAAGTTCTTTTTAAATTCTCAAAAATGAAGTGTTCCTAACTTTGCATGAATGCATCTAAAACCTTGATGTTGCAAGGATGCAAATGATCGGATTGGTTTAGTTTCACTTGTTAAAAGATTTTTTCTTTTTTGCAAATTTTTAATTTTTAATGGATTTAAGTATGATTTTGGGGGTTCATTTTAAGCACTAAAACGAAGTGTGTATGATTTTGCTTCCTTAAAAAAAAATGGCCAAGATCTCCCACAAGAAGAAGAAGAAGAAGTAGATGGAATAAGAAGAATATAGACAAGAAGAGGAAGAAGAATTCCAAGTGCTTTGTCCACCTATAAGCTTGAAAAATCTGCAAACACTATGAGATAGACTATGAGTTCCTTTGTCTTTTTCATGCTCATGTGGACCTAGAAAACCAATTTATACAATCCTACCAATCACAAAAACAAGCAAAATTAGCCAAAATTAGCAAATGACATACAAAACTTGACTAAAAAAGCTAATGAAGGTGACCCATGCGGGGTCCCACCGGGCATGCCAAAATGTATATGAGCAATGTTAGTATGCTAATAGAAACCAAATTTAAATAAAGTTTCTACAAACTAAACAAAATTCATAAACTTCAAGATAGACTAAGATGAGATCTCAATTGAAAATATGAGCCATTAATGGGCTCTCTCAATGAGAAGCTCTCTTGTTGAGTGGCTTTATCTAAATGGATAGGATGTATGCTCAATATGCTTCCAAAGGCTTCAATGGATGATTGTGGATTTTTGGTTTGGATAGATGGCTTTAGTATGGATTTGGCTCTCAAAATAGCATTATAACTTTACTTCATGGATTGTGTTAAAATGGCTTGGGAGAGGATTCCTTAAATAGGCAAAGGGCTTTAGGGATCAAGGGCTAGGATGCAAGGATGGGAACAAGCTTATGGAAGGTTTAGATTGAATGAGAGGAGAGCACATGGATTGTGCTTCCTTACAATCAATTAGGGAGTGACACATGTCACAGGGTTAGAGGATGGAGGAAAGGGCAAGGATGAGTCAACAAAGGAGGCTCAAGAGATAAAATCTTCATAAAGACCTTTCATAAGTGCTTTGTAAGAACATTTATGACTTTGTGGACTTTATAAAGTTTTGTGGTTTAGGATATTTGTGAGAGATACCATGAAATTCAAATTTGAGGGTTTAGGGGGGTTTTAAGCTTGCTTAGGGTTGTAAAAATGATTAGAGGAAGGGTTAGAGATGGCTTAGGACTAGGCAAGTGGATGGCAAGTGGATTGCAATTAATGAGGGTGGGTGAAGGAGGAGATATTTGTTAACTTTGGCTTGAGTTAGCAAGTCTTAACCCATGTTTAGAGAATGTGACAAGGTTAGGAGGGGATTAGGATTAGGGTTAAAGACATCTTCTAGAAGAGTCTAGGCTTTGGATGAGGATGAAGACTTTCTAGAAGAGTCTAGAACTTCCTAGGATAAGATTTTATGAAATAAATAAAGTTTTATTTATTTCAAGGGTTTGGGTTGATGAGATATTTATTAAAATATTTTTAATAAACATGAGGATTAATATTTAATCTTGATTAAATATTTTGAGTTGGGATTAGGGGTAGGAAATGATGGGATTAGCCTTTAATCAAAATTAAAGAAGGATTAGAAGATTTTGGAAGAGGTTATTGGTCTCAAGGAGATTGGCCAAGTTTTGGGCAAAAAATAAATTTTTAATTTATTTTAGGATTTTTGGTCAATTTATTAATTAAATAATTAATAAATAAGGAAATAATGTTTAAATAAGATTTAAACATTTTTGGGAGGGATTCCTTAATTAAATATTTTTAATTAAGATAAAGGGATTTAATGGCATAAAAATTAATTAATTAATTAATTAAATAATTCATTAATAAATGATGATGTCATCAGGAATTTTTTTCAACAAATAAAAATACTTTATTTTCTAAAGGATTTTTAGGTTTCTACACCTACAAGAACCAATGGTATTCAAACAAATAATGTCTTTTAGTCAAGTCATACCATAAGTAATGGATGCACATCGAATGGGTCTAGTAATAATGTTAAGAAGCAGGAATTTGAAATAAAGGGAACTGATTCTGTGGGTAATTTTAATATTATGGTTGTTAGACATTCTCGAAACTGTGATGTGAGAAATGATAATGAGAACTATATTGGTAGAAATTCTGAAGCTTATTCAAAAATTAATGGTAACAGATCATGAGAATGTTAAACATTCTACAAATGGTTTGATAGTATTATTACTTGGCATCATGCTACTAAACTTCCAAAAAATGATTTACATGGTAAACTTGTAGCTGGTGAGCATCTAGAGAATGGTAGTGTGGCCCACAATTCTATAGATAATGAGAGTGAGGCTACTAAGCTCCTATCCCTAGAAGATGGTTCCTTATTTCAGGTGCTTGTTTTTTGTATTAATGTTACAGTGTATATGTTTGTTTTTGAGAAAATTGCTTTTAGTCCTAATGAATCTTTATATGTTCCTTTTGGTAGGGAGGCAAAAATGGTACTTTGCTCTGTAAGGGAAGGGAAATGAATGGGTCATGTGTAAAAGCTATGCATCCACATAGGTTGCAAAAATGTTTGCAAAAATATAGTCAAGAAACTAAATGTATTTCCAACCAAAAGTACCAAAAACACCATGAGGACAACCACTACCTCGTTAGTAGAAATAGATTGAAGCTTATGAAGCATCTTCCATGTCCTTGATTTTTACAAGCATTGTCTTTTAGGGGACATTTTCTTCTAAGAGCAATGCATTTTTTGAGGAAGAAACGATCCAATGAAAGGAAGAAATGCACGAAGTTACATCTTAAGAAGGCTGGCATTTTTTTTAAGTAGAAATGCTTTGCATAAATGCCTTCTGGAAAAGAGTATCTACCTGCAATTTTTTTTGCATGTTTAGTTGCTTCTAATTATCCACAACAATCCTATGGAAAGGGTCTATCAAACAAAATAAATGGTTGTGTTTTTGTGCAGCAAACTGAGACATCAAAAATTACAGCTGGTGTGGTATAGAATGGATGTAACATTGCTAATGTTTATGGCTAAAGCAGTAGGTTGAATATGCTTGCAGCAAGGTTACTGTAGTGACGACGGCAGTTGGTGTCGCTACCACAGTGGCCCCGTTGCAGTGCTTGTCATGGACATCGCAATTGCGACGTCTACCTGACCATTGCGATGGCCCTTGCATCGTAGACACAGTGGTGCCATCGTAATGCTTGCATGGACATCGCAATTGTGACATCCATGCAAGCATTGCGACGGCTGTCAACGTTGTTGCCACAGTGACCCCATCGCTAGGTGCTGACGCAACCCCATTGCAAATTGCTATGGACATCGCAATTGTGACATTCAGGGAAAGTATTGGGATGGCCGCCGCCATAGCGACCCCATCACAATGCTTTGGGTGGATGTCAAAATTGTGACGTACGTCGCATGCATTGTGATGGGATTCGTGCCATAATAAAGTGGTTTCATTGTGATGGATGGGCATCAAAATTGTGATGGCAGAGGATAGATGTCATAATTTGCAACTAAAAAACAACGATGTCTATTCCTGTCGCAGTGGTGACACATTGCAATCGTAATTGTGACACTTAGCCATCAGAAATCGATGCCAAATGTATTAGTGATTACAAACTGAACGGTTATAGAATCGAAGAGGCAAAGGAACTGGATCGTCATGGAAGAATCAATTGATCACTTGAGAGATTATTTATTGTAGATCTTGTGGAGGGAACAGGGGTTCTGCTTTTTCTGCATACAGTCAAAGAGCTAGAGTAGGGAGAGGGGCACATTTAATTTCTATAATTTTCATTTCTTGCATTTGGGGGGTTTTCTATTCCATTTTTGTAATAGATTTGATACTGAGTTGTAAGTAATAATGATCAGAGCATCATTATTTGCTATGTTCATAATAAAGAGAGATCTTTTGTTAAATTAGAGAGTTTAAAAGGGGTTTTTCTGATTATTCACAATCAGAGAGTTGCATTAATCAATTTTGGGCATTATCTCACACCTTAGAATTGGATAAAAAATGTGTTGTGGATAAGAGGTGTTTGCAGCCATTTCTATTATAGGAACCAAAATAGATGACCTTCTATTCTAATTTCATTTACATTTCATTTGCATTTGCATTTATTGAATTCATATTACATCACCAATGCCGAGGAGTCATAAGATGTGTGAGTTCTCAAAGTTGGCTAGGTTTAGGATCTAAATTTTGCCTAAGTTAATCTTGCCTAGGATTGAATTGGTTTTCCTCTTTCATTCTCGGGTTAAGAACGCACCCAGTTACTTTAGGCAATAAAACAAATTCATTGCATATCATTTCATAAGGGAGCTATACCTTCCAATTTAGAGGTATTCTATCAATCTCATGATAGATTATCCAATTGTTGGCATCTAATTGTTCTTTCAAATTTGTGCATTTTGAGAGTTTATTTAAAAGGACAATCTGTTTACCAACATGATGCTTCCTCTATGGGGGAGTATCTATAATGAATAGAGTCAGTCAAAGACTCTTGGTAATAGGTAATTGGTATGCAACAATGTCTTTTGACACTTGTATTGTCTATAGAATGATATGCAAAAGTTGTAATGCAATAGACTAGCTTGTGGTTGTGCTAATAGATTGTTATTTGTTCAATTTTTGTACTACCTTTGACATTGATGTCAATGGGGGAGAGAATGACATGAAAAACATTGGAGAGAATTTATACTATGGGGAGAAGTGATATAGAAGTTTTGCATGAAGCAATATTTGATTGATGAAGAAATTTTTTTTGTATTCTTGGAACTAGATGTTTTTCATCTATGTTTCCGTCAATGCCAAAGGGGGAGATTGTTAGCATGAATCCTGATGCTATGAGAGAACATTGCAGAACAATGTTATGACTTTGTTTGTCATTGATGACAACATAACAATAAGATTACAAAAGACTAATATAACAATAGACTAAGATTTATGTATTGAGGACATCACATTGCATATCTGCCTATGCACAGTTACCAACATATACTACAACATGTATTTGACATGTGGGCAAGTGCGCAAAACCTAAATTGACAACGTATTTAAGAGATTAATAATTTATAGAGAGCCACATGAAAATATAGCATAGGAAAAAAAGTCTCTACTATATGATCGATATAGCACATTGTGTTTGGAATGAAGGGTTGAATAGTTAACTAGAGGGAGTACATTGACAACTGATGATGTCTTCAAATGTATAGGAATGGAAGTCACAAGTGTGGAAGTTTGTGTATAACTATGAGTCGACAACACTAATTAAATGTGTATTTCATATGGAGCTGACTTAAGGGATTAGTGATTGAGTATGGTATAAAGGAAAGATGTTTTTTGAGTTTTGAAAAATATTATTGAGATTGGTAAGCAGAGAAGACTTATGAATTATGAAGTAGAAGAGCAGAGTAATTTGCTAATGTTTGTAAGTGACCTTAAGGGTTGCTGACAAGTTCTAGATTTTTTTGCATGATCTAAAGGGGAAGAAGTCTGATGTAATGGATAGAGAAAGAGGAAAGAAATTGTTTCACATCTATTATTCTGAATGGGATAGTACCAAGATCAATTGGACAGTGGGTTTGTTGATTTGATCTTGAAGCTATTTGGACAATGGGTTTAGCTACCTTCTACAACTCCTAACAGGGATTCAAAGTCTCCCAACAGGGACTCTTTGTACTAAGTATTGTAATAGCCTCCTAATAGGGTTTATCCTCTAACAAGGAATATTCAGATTAGTACATTATTTTGTGGACATCATTCCGACTGGGGTTTTCCCTCTGATTAAGGGTTTCCCTAGTTAACATATCTGGTGTATTTGTGCATGCACATTTATTTGTGATTACTATTTGCTTTGGCTAAATAATTAAGAATTATTTAAGATTGATACATAATTGATTCACCTCCCCCCCCCCTCTCAGTTATATTTGTGATCTACTACTTCTAACACTCTAACCCCCTATTTACTCCTTTGTTCCCCCACTTTCCCTCCATTTTTCTCATCCTCTCACATCCTCTCTCCTTGTGACACTTATCACAAGACTATGGATTTGAGAAACCACAATGCATGTGCTTCCCTCATCTTGCCTAGACCTCCCTCATCCTTCCTCCATTTTTCATCTTTTCCCTCCCTCTTCACCTCCCTTGACCTATAAATTAACCCCCTCCCTTCACAATTCATATCCACTCTTTATGTTGATGTTATAATGCTCTTACGAAGAACAAATTCATCATATATACCCTTGTCATGCCAAATTCATACCCATCCCATACTTCCACCTTTAATCCATTAATGAAAGCTTGAGGCAAACTTGAACACACATCTCCATCACTTGGACAAATCCTCTTCAACTTGGAGCTACTAGGAGGAGTGAGGCTTGCATTCCTTTTAATTATTTTTGGTTTAATGTTGAAGCTCTACTCATAGGTGTTAAACTTATTATTTTGTTGAATGCTTTGTCTAACCTTGGTATTCAATTGAAAATAACAATCATAGGTAATACATTTTGGCATGCTCGATGGGATCCCAAAAATGAGTCATTCATTCATCCATTTCAATCTATTTTACTTGCAAACTATCTATCTAAATGTTGATCTCTCTAAGTTTTGTTGTTTGTTAGTGTCAAACACTTAGTCATATACAAGGAAGAGTTAGTCAGTCATCACTGCAATTGAGCTACTCTATATATGTTGAGTCATGTATTTGTAAAGACTTATAAATAATCTTGTATATTGCAAGCTCTATATGAGCTGATCAAGTATTTGGTTACAAAGTACTTCTATATAAATTGAGTTTAGTAAATGTCAAGTAAATAAGAGCATATGGATGTCAAGTCATATAGAAGAAGCTAAGCTAGTCAAGGCCTAGTAACAATAGGAAGAAAAATTATGACCAAGCATTAGAGACAATATGTGTTGAGTAATACAGTGTGAACAAGAATGTCTAGAATGGTACAATTTTTGAGGTAAACCATTTTGAAATGACATGTAAATTTAATTTAATGATTGTAGAGCTTGCTACACATTTTTATGTGGATCATCAATCCCTATGAAGGAAGGATAACCAACCAGATGAAGAGGTAACATGGGAAACATCTAGATCATTGATCATGTTCTAGAGGACTTTATAGATGTCTTTAAAATGGAAGATCCAAACCCTAATCATGTATGGATATGGTATGAAAAAAAGAAGCAAATTATTATATGATTGAGTTAGGTTTTGGAGGCTACAGGTGGAAGTTGTGAAGCAACAGAGTTAGCGAGCTAATGAAGTAGTGAAGGATAGAGTAAATATATATAAGATAGGATATCAAATCAAAGATTGGATGGAGGAGATATGTAATCAACATTGTAAGTACAAACTAAAGGATCAACTACTGAATCAATTTTGGCAAATTTAATTAGGGAAAATTTCTTAACAAAGTGATTCATTTCACTCTTTGTGTTATGTGTTTACATTTCCATGCTAATGAATGTGATACATAGTTAGATCTATTTGAACATTTTATATTTTAAATCATGTTATGCATAATCTAGCTATGACACAGATAATGTGGTGAATGCAGTGAAGTTATTTAGGTTAAAAATTTTACTGCTCCCGATTTAGTGCCCCCCTCGTGCAAACTATCTCAGTTTTACAATAAACTTCTAACAATTGGTATTGGAGCCAAGTTCTCTTGGAAGAAGTCTAACAACTCAAGAGTTTAGATCTTGGAGATGGAGGCCTATAAATTGGGAAAGATTATTGACAATAAAATGATTAGCATCTTGATCAAATTGCAATAACTTGAAGAAATAAGAGAGGAACTAAGGAAATTCCTAAGGAAGAGAAAGAATATGTCTATTCAATAGAATGACACAATTTATCAAGAAGTTGATACTCAAAGATTTCTTGGTTATGGAAGTTCTAGTGATAGTGATGCAATATTACAAACCCATTGGAAAAGAATAACATTTTGAATGAAGAAGTCAAAGGAATGAAAATAGAACATGAAACTTAGTCAATAAGGCTATGTGAAGTGACCAAACAAAAGAATAAAGATGAAGAAGACAAAGTTATGGCTAAACAAGACAAAAGATAAATGACTATCAAACTTGAAGAAAGGTCATCTAATGTACAAAAGCTTACTAAAACTCAACTAGACATGATGAATCAACTAATACTTGAAAATTAGGAACTCAACAAGAAAGACATGGAGATCAAAAATATGAGATCACAAAGTGACCAACTAAGAAATGAGATAAGATATGAGAAAGAACTTGTGGAAAGCATGAACAAGCCCAATGTAGCAATAAGATATTTTGAAGAGCTAAAGAGATCACCTAGGTCATCTAGTGCAACCTTTGGATTAGGGCATATCAAGAAACATTCATCTACTAAAGAAGGAGAATCATCCAAGATTAGAGAGAAAAGGAATGCAAAATCTAAAGGAAAACCTACATGATATCATTGTGGTGAACTTGGGCATACAAAAAACATTTGTAGAAGCAAGAATGGTAAGAAAAAACCTAAATCTAAGTTTACAAGTTACTATTTTAATTACAAGAAGCAAGGTCATGAAACACATGAATATAGCTCAAAGGTCATCAACACACCTACTGCATCTAGATTTAAGGTATATTGTTACAATAGTCAAAAGTATGGACATAGAGCACATGAATGCATATCACATGAAAAATCTAATTAGACAACCAAAAACTAAGATAAGGTATCTAATAAAGGTAACTCTCACAATTAGGATTACAATATTTTAGAGGCAATTATAAGAAATGGTTGAATGGAAGCATAGTTTGTTTTAGTTGTCACAAGGTTGGACATGTGAGCAAGAACTATAGAACTTGAGCATTGACAAAAGACAACAAGGGAAAAGGAAAAGTGGATGTTGAATAAACAAAGAAGGAGATGAATCAAACCTAGAAGAAAAAGGTAAAAGCTTAAAGTAGTGGAATGAATCAAGCCAAGATCACCCAATCCAATAGGGAAAGTGATCACACCACCTCAAACTAATCAAGAAAGGTATGTAAGGAACTATATATTTAATGACTCATCTTACATCAATTCATAGCATAAATTGTGAAAAAGGTCATATCTGCATAGGTACAGATGCATTAGAACAAACTTATGGAAAGAATAGTGCAATGGAATCATTTACATTATTGGGTGTCAAGCATCAGTAACACTATTTGTATTGATCAAGTATTTCAATATGGACCGAGTACCCCCAACAACTGATTGATGTATATGCCAAGTTAGATGGTATTGATTGAGTTTTATAATGGAGATCAAGTTAAAAAGTGTAATGATGACCGAGACAAGTGGATTCCACCTAACTATGTACACAACATTTATGAGAGCCCCAATATTAATGAATGAAGTTATATATCAAAAATTTGAAAGCATTTTAAACACCTTTCATTTATATTTTAGAGCCAAAGCAATTTGAACAATTTGTGAAGTGGTTTTTAAAGCAATTGGAAGTGAATTAGCAGTGGGAGTGTGATCAAGTGATTGATCTTTAGTTGTGCCAAGTTGTTTAGAAAGAAAAATATCAAAACCCTAATGCAAAAATGACATCATCATCATTAACAGAGAAGAACCAAGGAGAAGAGGTAAGCAATGTTCAATTGGTGAAGACTGACAATTTTCCTCCACCTAAATACCATTCTATTCCTAAAAATTCTATGAAAAGAGATTCAATTGTTGATCTCTAAGCCTATATTTTCTATTAGTATCTAAAAACTTAGTCATTTACTAGGCAAGATTACATGATCATCACTATGATCGAGTTATCTAATAAATGTTGAGCATAAAAAGTTTATATCGATCAAGATAGTGATTGTCAAGTATTCAGTAGAGACCAAGCACATTTATGTGTCAAGAAATATAGTTGGAACCAAACTATCATGTCCCCTTTTCAAATAATTAAAAATAATAATCTTTGCTAAGGCAAGTAGGCCCAAAAAGGTGAAGTTTCAGAAAAAGGGGATAATATTTGGAAGCTAATAGACTAATAAATGAAAATTATTATTAAAATATGTTTTATTAACCCCTCTTGGACGTGAGTTAGGGTTATGCCCTCTTTTAAGGGGTTTGGAGGCATTTTGGGCTCATTCCAGAACTTGATTTTTGCTCATTTCTTTGTTGTTCTTCAGAGGCTGCCAAACCTGTGGAGAAGGAGACCCAAGAATGGGAGTTTGTAGGTTTATAGGAAGGATAAGTATGGGAGTTTGAATCCATTCCATGTGCATGCTCATATAGAGTTTTCCTTTGTGCTGAACAGTGCAGATTTGTGAGTTTTCGGGTGTGTTTTTTGTAGGAGTTTGGTGTTTTCGGTTGAGTATTTCATATCAGTTTGGGTTGCTGCTGTATATCAGGAATTTAGATGTTAAAATAGAGCTGAATATATGTATTTTTTCATGATTATAATTCTATGATAGATTATGAGTGCTTTTGTGGTGTTTTCGGCTATTTTGTGTTGTTTTCGGGAGCTCGATGAGCATTGTTTTTGCCTTCCATTTGGGAGCTGTTGTGTAAATGTTATACAGATCTGAAAATGTCATTTTTTAGGCTCTTATGCTGCTGAAATTTCTATAAAAATTATCCACTCTCAGATTTATTAATAATATGTGAAGCTGTGAAGTTTTTGGCACTATTTTCGACATACCCGATTTGGGGTTTATTGAGAAATTGGTAGATCTTTGAAATATTGGTTGTTTGATCTTAAAGATCTGATTAGAGGTTTGAAATATCATATAAAAATCAGAAAAGGGACATTTCAGTGGTATCAGAGCTATGATCTTGCCAGCCTAAGGGTTTGTAGAAGTTTGCATGTCAGTTTTGACAACTACCCAAATCTTGCATGTCATAATTTATGGTTGCATGTTGCTTCTAATCAGTTGCATGTCAAAATTTATGGTTGAATGCTACTTCTAATCATTTGCATGTTAGTTCTTGGTTAATTTGGTGGTTGCATGTTGCTTCTAATCAGCTGCATGTCAAAATCTATGGTTGCATGCTACTTCTAATCATTTGCATGTTAGTTCTTGGTGAATTTGGTGGTTGCATGTTGCTTCTAATCAGCTGCATGTGAAAATCTATGGCTGCATGCTACTTCTAATCAATTGCATGTTAGTTCTTGGTGTTTGAAGAAGTTATAACCTTTTGGGGTTACACTCTATTTTATCCAGAATGGACAGGTATAGTACAGAGTCTCAGAGGACACGATCTTGGACAATTGACATCCAGAGTCAGAACAGTAGAAAGGATGGTTATTTAGACATTCGAGATAAACTTAGGAAAATAAGCCATGACATGTCTAAACAATTGGTTGAGCACCACCGTATGATGAATGGCATGCTGTCTGACCCAACTAAGGTGGATAAGTTGACTAGATTTCTATTTGGCAGTTTTTCTCACAGGGCAGATGACACAATTACTAAGAACTTGCATGAGGAGTTTGAGAAACTAGCTTATAGCTAGGTAGAGGTATCAGATTCTACTCTACCACAGGAGGTAGTGGGTTTAGATGATGATTATGAGGATGTTGTTGTGCATGATGGTGAGATATTTGGTAGAGATGAGAAGACATTGAACATTCATGACTTTGCTGAGAAAGAGTACCAAGCACAGTTAGATGCTTCGTCACATGAGGTTGAGGTTGGTAGTACTTCACATGATTTGTCTAGCCAGCTGAAAGTGAACAAAGATAGTATTGTGACTTCATTATCTCATCATCATAGGTATGTTGAGTTAGATGGTATTGGTCATATTACTCAGGTGAGGAATTTGCTTGAGTTACCAGCTGATTCTAGTTTACAGATATGGACTCGAGATTGTTATATTGGTGTTTGGGATTCAATTGACTGGAGATCTTTAACACTTTTTGATATCAGTGTTTGTTTGAGTGCTATCATGGATTTGGTTAGCAGATTGCACAGTGTTGTCTTTTCTTGTGCCAGCAGCTTGTCAGATGTTGGTATTAGTTTTTATACATCGGTGTTGGGCTTTGTTTATATATCCAGTCGACCATACTTGCTGGAATGTGTTGATGATCTTTCATATTTGGCAGTGTGTACAAATGAGTCCCAGGATCATATTGGCATTGATGACATCCAAGAGGATGCAGTGGGCAGTTTTGAAGACTTAGTTTCCTTGGCAATTTCTTTTGGTACAAAGGAGTTGGACAGCAGTGCTATAGTTTTTGATACTCCGTATGTTGATATGAGCTTTGGATTTGATTCACAGGATATGGATGGTAATACTCTAGAGACTAGTAACTTTGAGGATATTCCTTTAGAAAGTGCATCAGAGGAGGTTTGTAGGAGACAGTCTAGATAGTGCCGTCATGTGTCTAATCAGTTGAGAGTTAGTGAGCAAGACATTGCTATCGCTTGCTAGCATTTTGATGCTGCTTGTCAGTTGTTAGCAGTTTATGGATGGGGTTCTCCTACTAGTGATGAGCGGGAAGGCAGTTATCTTTCCTTGACATAGATCCACTCTTTATGGGAGGCTATTTGGATTTTGAGACAGAATTATATGCAGTTGGTAGCTGACAGAGATTATCTTACAGAGTGGGGGAGTATAGCATATGATGCATTATTGGCCAAGGAAGATGGGGTGAGTGAGCTTACTCAGCAACTTGAGGTGACTTCTAAGATTCTTGAGAGTACATAGTTGGCTTTCAAGGAGTCATAGTTTCATTTGGCTAAGGTGACCATGGAGTTAGAGGAACTACAGTCTTTACTAGATTCTATACAGTCACAAGCTATGGTGTTTGGTGATTTGAGGATGTCCATGGTCAAGATTGTCAAAGATAGTGGAGATGGGGATGCATCCATCCTTGATACCAACATTGGCATATCGGGTTCATCCCCACTAGAGTCAGGTTTAGTTGAGTTGGGTGCTGTAGCAAATTATTGTGGTATGCCTGACATGGTGGTGACCTCTAGTACTAATGGCACGAAGACTAGAGATGTTGTAACAAAGACCATGTGTGATGTTGGTGAGATGATAGTTGGCATGGTTCCTACTAGTAATACTACTTCCTTGGTGATGTCTTCAGAGGTAGTAGTCAATTCCAACTTGGTTAGTGATCGATTCCAGTTAGTTACATCTGGATTATAGTCTGAGCCACTGACTAAGATTGGTGCATTCTATTGACATTACATTGTGAGGTATGCTCATCAATTCACCTTTGATGACCATGTTGATGAGATGATGATACAGAGATGTACTTTGGTTCCTAGTGCTTATCATCAGTTATGGGATAGTTTGATGCCTCAGGATGAGATTTGTGATGGGCATGACATGGTGATAGATTCTACAGTTGACAGCTTGATAATACATGACTTAGAGCAGGAGTTTTGGAGTGATGCTTCAGCGGGTGTTGTTATTGATTCTTCTCCTTTGGCTATGACATCTCCTGACTTAGCTGGTGATCAGTCACAGTGGGTTGTATCACTTGTTCATGGTGAGGTGTTGACTGAGGTTGGTTTTTTTTATCAACATTATATTGCAGGGTATGTACATCAGTTAGCATTTGATCCTTGTGCTGAGGAGTTGATGGCAGGAAAACTTGGTTTAGGTTCCATTTCTTGCTGTTTATCTTGTGATGGCTTTTCACCATCAGGGGTGCATGGGAGTTATGGTTATGAGATAGTGGCCGGTGATCTGTAGAGTTGTGTTGACTACAGGAGTTGTATAGTGTGTGGATTCTCCATACTTGGTACAGTTTCATTCGGGAGCGTTCACCATTGTTGCAGAGTTGGATTGTACATTCCGTATAGGCCAGTGGGATGCATTGATGGTATTTACTATGTTAGAAATTTGATTTGTCCACTTTAATTGAGTTTTGATGTTCTAAGAGTTTGTGTCTCATGGTTTTCTGACTGTGGAAGTTGTGACTTTGGAGTTTGGTTGAGCAGTAATTGTCAGTTTGATTATGGATTCCTCTTGGTTATATTGCACAAGATATTGCAGGAGCCTGTGTTAATTGACAATAGTATAGTTCATGACTAAATTTGGGATTCAGGTGGATTGATTGGTCTATTGTTCAGCCATTTCTTGAGGACAAGCAATATTTGGAAGGGGAGGACTTGTCATTTCCCCTTTTCAAATAATTAAAAATAATAATCTTTGCTAAGGCAAGCAGGCCCAAAATGGTGAATTTTTAGAAAAAGGGGATAATCTTTGGAAGCTAATGGACTAATAAATGAAAATTATTATTAAAATATGTTTTATTAACCCCTCTTGGATGTGAGTTAGGGTTATGCCCTCTTTTAAGGTGTTTGGAGGCATTTTGGGCTCATTCTAGAACTTGATTTTTGCTCATTTCTTTGTTGTTCTTCAGAGGCTGCCAAACTTGTGGAGAAGGAGACCCAAGAATGGGATTTTTTAGGTTTCCAAGAAGGATAAGGATGGGAGTTTGAATCCATTCCATGTGCATGCTCATACAGAGTTTGCCTTTGTACTGAACAGTGCAGATTTGTGGATTTTTGGGTGTGTTTTTTGTAAGAGTTTGGTGTTTTCGGTTAAGTATTTCATATCAGTTTGGGTTGCTACTGTATATCATGCATTTAGATGTTAAAATAGAGATGAATATATGTATTTTTTCATGATTATACTTCTATTATAGATTATCAGTGCTTTTGTGGTGTTTTCGGCTATTTTGTGTTATTTTCGGGAGCTCGATGAGCATTGTTTTTGCCCTCCATTTGGGAGCTGTTGTGTAAATGTTATACAGACCTAGAAATTTCATTTTTTAGGCTGTTATGCTACTGAAATTTCTATAAAAAATGTCCACTCTCAGATTTATTAATAATATGTGAAGCTGTGAAGTTTTTGGCACTATTTCCGGCATACCTGATTTGGGGTTTATTGAGAAATTGGTAGATCTTTGAAATATTGGTTGTTTGATCTTAAAGATCTGATTAGAGTTTTGAAATATCATATAAAAATCAGAAAAGGGACATTTCACAAACACATTGACAAGTTAATTATTGTCAAGTAATAATGTGTATAGAAGCCAAATGACAATATGAAGGAGTCTACATGACCGAGCATTAGAGCATTCAAGTGTCTAGTAGTTTAGTTTTGTCATATGAGTTTGTAATGGTATAAATACATATGTAAACCATTTTCAATAACTTTTATATGACATTTAATATTTTTAAATCTAAGAAAGAAGGTGATCACACATCATTAGAAAAGGTAATAATCCCAAGATATGCAATTTAACCAATCAGAATATCAGATAGAAATGACAAAAGATGATGAATTGTGAACTGCCAATCAAGATCTAGAACCTTCACTAAAAATATATTTAAGAAAGATTCTAACCCTAGAATCAAAATGCAAGAATGACTGGATGTATGCACGTGCTCAGAAGAAAATACTATGTTTGAAAGTATATTAGAAAGAGAGTAATTAGAGTAGTGAAGGACTAAACAGATTTATCATATTAGGAGATCAGATCAAAGACATAGCAAAGAGGATACCCGAGACCAACTTATAGAGAAAATTGAGGGTCAAGTACTAAATCAGTTACTATTAATTAAGTCTGGGTAAATCTCTTAACAGAGTGGTTTTAACAGATCTATGTAAATATTTTAATAGAGTCTTCACTTCATTGTGAGTGTAAAATCCTTTAACAAGGTGAGACCTAACAATTTATAAAGCTTTTAATAGGGTATACCCCTTACATGGTAGATCATATCTTATGATCAAATATTGTAACCCTAATAGGCTAACTTTATTGTTGCAATAGTGAAGATTTGTGGGTTTCATCCCCACCCCAATTTTACCTTCTCAATGAAGTGTTTCTATGTTATCAAATCATTGTGTTATGTGTTGAATCTTTCATGGATGTGATGCATTTTATTTATGTTTCAACATTATAATTTTAATGACAGATCTATTGTATGAGATGAATTAGGTACAAATTTAGTAACCTGGTTTTAAAGTTACAAGTTTAAGATCTCGATTCACTCCCCCCCCTCCCCAGTATTTTTTTTCCCATTAAATCCTTCCAACGATAATCATCAATACCACCTAGGATTATTATGATTCACAATGTAAAAAAGCTATTATATGTGTAAAATTGGTGAAGTGGTAGACTATAAAATTTGTTTGGTGTATCAAAAATTATGTGATGAAGGAGGACTAAAGGATGAATTCAATATTGTTGAGAGGAAAGGATTAACATGTGCCCTAGAATTTCCAAGAAATTTTAAAATTGAATGGATCAAGGGTGTACTAAATTGAATTCATGATATGGAGTTATGGCTAGAGAATGGACCATTCAAGATTACAAAGAAGATTATACATGATGTTACAAGATACCCAACATTTGATAAAAAGAAGACCATGCAGTGTCAGAGTAAAGAAGTAATAAAGGAAAACACAAAAGTCAAGTGGAATGGACATGGTGTGTCTATTTCAAACATCATTGGTCCATTGGTTGGTGCTCAAAATTGTAGCCTTGATTTTGAGCACCATTAGAGAAATTATGCCCTATAAAAGCTTTTGATGCATGTGTACTTGACTGTATCTTTGAGCCCCATGAGGTGTTTAATGTTTCTGACACCTTCCATTCAACCTATCCACTTGTTTTATGAAGTTAAATTGCCATTCC
This sequence comes from Cupressus sempervirens, assembly GCA_028749045.1. Lineage (NCBI taxonomy): Eukaryota > Viridiplantae > Streptophyta > Pinopsida > Cupressales > Cupressaceae > Cupressus > Cupressus sempervirens. The sequence continues at coordinate 755,068,867 of CM053787.1, read as the reverse complement.
AAGCTATTTTGTGAAATCCCATTTTGAGCATTTGTCAAATCTGCATTTTACCTTAAGTGTCAAATAGCGACAGGAGGCCATGTTTGCATCTGAATATATCGCACCCAGAAATGTTTCATGACATGCCACTTTGGGACTATCTAGTGTCCATACTTGAGAACCTATGTTTTAGATTTTGAGTCATTTCAAATCTGTTTGACTAGGTTTTGAATCCCTTAAAGTTGGTCATTTATTGTTTTCATGCTGATGCACATTGCACATAATTTTGGGAAGCCCTGTTTGACCTATAATAACTTTGACCCAGTTGACCTAAATGTAAAAATTCCTTTTGAGTTTCCTTTTAGACATTAGGGACTTGTTATGTTTCAAGTTTGAGCTTATGAAAAATCTGTTTGATCAGTTTTCAAACACGATTCCAAGTGGAATTTCTATCTTTTTACTGGTGTCAGCATTTGCAAATTTGTTGGAACCCCCTTTTGTGATGTCATATCTCAAAACATATGATAGGTGGGATCAAATGGATTGCACCACTGTGTTGTCCTCTAAAAATTCTTTAAGTGTATCAGTTTGCAAGCTTTGACAAATTTGTTTGCATACGTTTCCAGGTCAATTCCATTTGCAAAACATGTTTTCTATTAGTGTTTCTAGTAAGTAGCCCACTTTGACTGCTTTCCATTTGTGTCCTGTTATTCATCATGAGGCCAAATCATTAATCTATACTGTCCTTGTGACAGTGAACTAACGTCCTAGTTTTTGTCTTCCCAAGTGTCCTTTTGCCCAGTTTTCAAAGCCAAATCCAAACCCAATTTATTGTTTTCTAACATGTTTTCATGCAAGTAATTTTGAGAAGGCAACTTCAACAAAAAATATCTTTTGACCTCAAATTCATCATGAGACAAGATTCGACGAGGTGCAAGTGTGTGGAACAAAGAATTAGTGTGCTAGTTTTCAGAGCCCGTTTAGAGGTTTGGGTCATTTTTTAAGGCCAGTCAATGGACCTCCTGGCGCAAAGTTGACAGTTTGCAAAAAGTGATAAAATGACTTGTAAATGATTGTTCAGTGGTCAGTTTTGATTTTAATCAGTTTGAGATGTTTTGAAGATCAATTTGAGCTTCAGTCGTTTGAAAACAATTATTTTTTTAGCCAAACCCATGTTGGAGCCCGACTGATTACATCAAGCAGGGTGAGTCAAAGCATGAAAATATGTTTGGTATAATGATTTTCAAAAAGGGAAAAGATAACTATGGTCAGATAACTGATAGATGTCATTGCAAAATTTCATTTCATAGAGCCCTATCCATAACCAAGTTCATATGGCATTTCTATGAGAGAATGGTTTGTTTTCAACTCTCCCATTGTTTGGGATTTTCAAGTGCATATACATGAGAAAAATGAAGGAGCAATGTTCTTAGATAAGTGGGGGCTAAGTCAAAAGCAATGGGTAAGACAATAATTTTATTCATTTGGCATGATTGGTTTGAATATTCATGCACATATGTTCTTCTTGTTCAATCCCTTTGAGAGTTTGGGTGTTCGTTCCATCTTGATGTTAAGATTTTATATAAAAGACTAGCTCTATAAACTATTTTTCTAGGAGAGACTGCCTTATCCCTAGTATGATGCAAAAAATTCTAATCTTAAGCTTTTGTGGAGTTGGGCAGGGACCTTGATGATGATAAGAATGTGGGAATTATAGTCTCAATGCATGTTTTATTAGTATTTCCCTATTTAGGGGTCCAAATAGTCAATGCATGCTAAAGAAGAGAACACACATTATAAAGGAGAACCACACAACCATATGCACAATGGAGCATTCACTCCAAGTCCAAAGCTGCTCATCTCTAAAGTTAAGAGTGCATTATTAAACAAAGCTTATAGCATCAGAGGAGGTCAAGGAACACTCCAAAACTAGGAAGATGTCCATAGCAAGCAAACAAGAATCCATGCCATGTTTGAGATGCCACAGTCCATGCAAGGTACATGGAGTTGAAGCAACCCCAACTCCATGACATGTAAAGAATAGAGAAAGCTGATTGGAGAAGCCACCAACTAAAGGGCAGAGTATCAATGAAGTGAGAAATTCTTTCTCCATAGCACAGGTCAAAGGGAGAAGTGTTAAAACATCCCATGCCAGATGTTGCAGAGGAAGTTGGTGTTAGAAGTAGTTTAATGCAAGGTAGAGTGCACACCATATAAGCTGACCACTGCATAAAAAGAGTATGTCACTCCATAAAAAGGGGAGCTACTTTGTGAGAAAAGGCACATAACATGGAAGAAGAAGACACCCATACCAAACAGAGATTACGCTAGTGCAAGGGACAAAATGGAAGCCGTAGTCTCAAAGTAGGGTACCCACATGGAATCAAAAAAGAGGAACCCATGCATTGAAAAAGAGAGTATCCTATGCTAGATCACATAAAAGAACCTCCATGTTTGAAGGGGAGCAAGAGCTTTTAGCTCTAAGCTAGCTAGAGATTATGTTTTTAGTATTGATTTGGAGACCACAGTAAGAAAGGAGCACACCAAGAAGCTGTAGAAAGGAACTTTTGTTTTGAAAAACATAGTTCCATGTTGTGACCAAAAAGACTCCACGCATGATCAATAGAAGATCTATAGCCAAAAAAAAGAAGAACAGTCATGCCATAAAAGGAGAAGAACCCCTGTTACCAAAGTTGAATGGAACAAACAGGCTGGGATTTTATCCCACATTCATCATGGGTGGACTTCTTTTAGTCTTTAAATACACCTCTTTACACTTTGCATCATGTCTTAAAGACAAGAGCCTTTTGAAAGGCTACTTGCACATGGCGCCCCCATGGCCAACTTGGACTCAGATGTGGTTGATAGCTAGCATGAGACATAAACATAATTTTGATCAAAGATGTAGGTGTGGTGATGTGGCGACGAAGGCTAAAATTTTGATACGTATCAAAATTTGACGATGGGTGCAAGCCTGCAAAATGAAGGTGCCCAAAGTTTAAGTAATGCAGGTAAGTAGGATTTTGCCATGTGCTAGAGGGTCCTAGCTGGTGATGAGGTGGCACCAAAGGAGTAGTTCAAGATGGATTCATTGGATGTCACCATGTGTCAAGATCTGACGGTTGGTGCATGCCCACTTCTTGGAGTTGCTCGAAAGTTAAGGAATGCAGGGATGTGGTAAGTTAACAGGTTTCATCGAGCCCACTTAGATGGTGATGTGGTGATGATGTGCAAGGTGATTGGACAAAGGTCAACTAATCAAAAAGTGCCACATGGAACTTGGTCAAACTAGGTTTGACCCAAATTCAAAGGGTGGGAAAATTTGAAAGCAATAAAAAATAATTATTTTAAATTATTTTTTGACAAGCAATTGTAGTGTTCAAATTTTAAATTTAAAAAGGTCTTTTTCTAAAGTTTGAACTTATAACTTTTTAAATTTTTGAAATTTTAAAGTTTAAAAGTTGCAGACCTGAGTTTCATACTAGAGGGATATTTTTCAAACTGAGATTTAAGGGGTTTTTAGTGAGCAAATATAGTGATGTTATATATCACCAGAACTAGGAAGAGACAAACTTTCCAAATATGAGGTCAGTTTTTGCACAAGTGCTGACTAGTTCAGTTTGTAAGTCAATTTGTGATTTCTAGGGCATGCTAAGCAGAATGACCAAAAGTCATTGTTGATCATCAGAATTGGTCATGAGGTAGGTATAAAGGCTTGGTGAAATGTGAAAGTGAAGAAAATCAATTTTAATCAGTTTTCTTGCATTCTTAAGGCCATTCAACTGATATTTCACTTTTACATTGAGTTTATTTTAACATCAGAAATTAGTTAATCTTTCATCATCAAATTCTTGAGATATTTGATGCACTTGAGAGGCAAAATGAAAAGGTTTTCATTCACCATGAAGGAGAGAGACTAGAGAGAGTCTTTTCATGGAAAAGAAAGGGAATTTCAAGTGGACACATGTCAGTTGTAGAGTAGATCCAAGAATTCCTTCTCCTATATATTTCTCATTCTTTCTCTATGGAGAAGTTCTAGTTTTGAGAAGAAAATCACTCACTACTAAGACACCATTCTTCAACATTTTTTCTTGTATGAACAACAATTTATGTTTTATGCAGATAGTTCAAATTTGTTAGGTGATTTGTGAGTTAGTTCCTGTACATCTTTCATGCATTTGTTTTCAAGGAGAATGAATAAAATAAAACAAAGGGTTTAAGTTTAGTCTAAATCTTGTCTCCTGTTTATGCATCTATAATTTCTTCTAGTTCGTGACCAAAGAGCATGAATTAGGTTGCATTCTGTTTAATGATGTATGTGATTGAAATGTCTTTCTTGTAAAACAAAGAGCCATGTAATTGCTTGGTGTTTATCACAAGGTTTGTAGATTTAGTGATGGGATATTTTCAGTATGAGATTTAAATCTGAAGCAGATGTTTGTTCACAAAGTGAAAGATAGATTAGGGATCTTGATGTAGGAATTATGTCAAAGATTTCAATGAGATGTACAATTGTAATTCATTTAATTGCCCAATAGATAAGGCACTGATCAGAGATAGGATCATTCAATTCTATTGCTCATACTTGGGTCTTGCTGATATCAACATATTAAATCATTTTCCCTTTTATGTTGAAATTTATTCAAAGTTTAACCCGCATTCAGCTTACCAATTTCGCGAGTCATACTGTTAGCTATTCCATGCTTGTGATTTCTCGGTTAAGTATAGAAGATTTAGGGGTTTCATTTGTTATTCTAAATCCTGATTATGCTCATTACACTGGTCACAGAATTAGATCTTAAGAGGTTTACCTACCTAGGTTTTGTAGAGCCTAAAGTGAAGGAGAGTAGCCTTATAGCTGGCCCAGGTTCTTGGTGAATTATGTCCATTGTTGGAGATAACTACCCATAGATGCAATCTTACCTTGTATACTTGGTTATTAAAACACTGTTAAATCAGTAGCCAACACATTGATTGGGTTTGAAGTAAGAATAATTTCACATAAATTTTATCAATCAAATCGACTAAATAGTGTGTCATCTATGACAGTATACCAGGCTTGGATGATTGTGATGAAAGATCATGAATATGTTCTTGCCAAACTCCAATGCTTGCAACTAACAAACAACCTACTATCAATCATAAAAGAAAAGAATTCTATGTGTAAGTTTGGATTATTGATCATGCGTATTTTATTTTATACTTAGAATTACTTTACTACATTGGAAATGTTGTGTGGGAACAAGGTAAACCTGATATAAGGAAAATAAGTGAGTATATTTCCACTTTGTGAGATAATTTTGAGAATATTTTGATGAATTCAAATAGAAAATTTGGAAAAGGACAAGCATGGAGCATCCTTAGTTGAAAAATACTATAATGATGTGCGTTTTTTAGTTGATATAACTACACATATGTATAGCAAGTTAAGACAAGGCTAGCCTGGACTAAACCTTTTGGATATGAAATTGACATTGATGATGTGAGTAAATAAATTACTATACTACTTATTGAAGAAATTGATGCAAAGGTCAAGCCCTTTGACAAATATGAAGAAGTAAAAGCAAGAATAACTGTGGAAATTAAGATTACTTCTACTAAAAAGAAGAGGAAGAAAATGATTGAAAATATAAAAGGGAAGCTAGGCACAACAACTAAAGGCAAGGGACCTTTAATGATTACAAGAGGTCTTGGAGAGGACCAAGATAGTGAAGGTGATGTAGAGGAAGAGGAAAAAAGTGCAGAGAAATAGGGTAATTCTCTAACACTCATCATTCCACCAGCTAAGAAGGATAAAATAGTAAAAATCATTTAGCTTACAGTGAGGAATAATGTAAATAAGGTATCATCCAAGCCCCTCTCTCCTCCTACACATCTAAAGCTGGGAACCAAGGCAACAATGAAAGTCAATGTCAAGCGACATATAAAGAAGGGTGTTGTAAAGATTAACAAACCGAGTAAAGGTTCAAGTGGAACAAGTGCAGTCAAAAGAAAAGTGCCACCTACTAATAGTTAGAAAAAGAGGAGAAAATTAAAAGAACAAAATGATACTAAAGATGAAGATGCAGAGATGACTGAATCTGATGAACTGGGTCACCACCAAGTCATTGTGCATACAAAGCCTAATACTATTAAGGAGGTATGTGACAACATTATGAACTCTATAGGCTTATTGCATTTAAATTTATTGAGTATGAAACATTAAGTGATGCTGACAAGTCTAAGGTAGAAGAGGCCATATTAGAGATGATGGAAAAATTCAACTAACTCCTATAGAGATAGGTAGCAAGATTCCCACTGATTTGTATAGTAAAATTGAATTCAAGTAGCAACAAGCAATAATAATTGAAAAGCAAATAAGAGAAGGGACATTAACTAAAATCATGTTTGAGCTATCAACTGAACAAAAGACAACTTTTTTGGAGAAGTATAGGCATATATTTGTTCCTACATATAGAGAATTCACAATTTTATAGAATAAAGTTGAGGCTATTGTAAAACAAGATGAATTATTGTGGAAGAGCATTTTTGGGCTAACTACATAAGTCACTAAGAAGGATAAAGGAGTTGAACAGGGGAAAGACTAGGACATTGTAACTATTGAAGATGGTCATAATGATGAGGAAGATATAGGCATGCTGAGCTCGCAAGGTAATATATCCCCTATTCATGCCATCACACCCAAAACTCTTGTGATTCAAAAAATAAAGGAGTATCCCAAGATAGGATAAATTCAAGTTCTAGTTTTTGATTGTAATGAACAAGCAAAAAAATTTGAGCAATAACTCCAACAAGCCTCACAGACCAAAATATTGGTAATAGAAGTCGAGGAGCCAAAAAAAGAGATAGAACAAAAGGAACAAGATAAGGAATCAAATGTACACTATTTTACTATAGGTAAAGAAGGACCACAAGTCTCAGGAACTCTAGATGATGGAAATAAAGACGCAATACAAAAAAAATATGATAAGAATGTAGGTCCAAGTGTGCAAGTTCACACTCTAATTCTAGCAATATCATATCCCACATCTGCACATTAGGTGCAAGCCCCTATAGATCAAACCATTTCAAGTGCTACTATTATTATCTCTAGTACTAATACATATGTTAGAATAAGTGGTGAAACCCCTTCTCCTACTCTGGTCTTAGCTATGTTGAGCAGTAACACTCCTAAGAAGGGAAAAGGAAAGAAGAAGAAGGTCAGCTCTCTAGGTACTACTGTTACTTTGGATGAAGTTATTGAAATACTAGATTAGGTTCTGAAGAATCTCACATTTGAGAAGACTATAATCTTGCAAGACATTTTGGAAAGAAACAAACAATAAGAGGAGATGAGAACAGAACAACAAAAAAGGCAAGTGTTGTATGATATCAAAGATATATTTGTTGATGCTTTTGATATTCAAAACATTGATGAACATGCCCTTGTTATATCCTAGTTAGTGAAAATTGTTGAGGAAGTCAACACTAAGGATATAGAAGAAAATAAAAGACTAATGGCATGGTTTGAGAAAAAGTTTGAGAATAAGGTATTTGAAAAAGTGTCTACTATGATTACTGTAAGGAAGAGTGAACTGCCAACACATGTATAGAATTTGAAAGAACTTGTGAAGAAAATACAAGATATGCACAATATTCTTTGTGACATGACCAGATTCTCCAATGAATTTCAAGATAGTGTTCACAAGATTCAGGCTGATATGAAATTATCAAGAAACTCTATCTCTTAGTAAGTTGAATCAAGCTCAATACACTATAATAGATTATCGTTTGCATAGGGAAGGTTGGTCGAGCTACATACAATAGATAGTAGAATAAATAGTAGAATAAGATCCAAGTTTATCTCCATACAATTGATGTTGATACCTCACTTGGAGGTCATACGATGAGGATTGGTTTTAACAGAGAATCTAGTTCAAAAAGATCATAATATTTCTATGACTGATATCTTAATTGACTTAGTTGCAAAGTTGGAGATAAAGATTCATGTTTTGGAATAAGTAAGAACCACATGGGATCATGCTTTTGCCATGATTATCCAAACTGATAAACCATTCATTGAAAATATGGTTTGATTCCATCCACCCAACCCCAGAAGTAGACATAAGTGACAAAATCAAAGGGGATAGATAAGAAAGAAATGAAGAATTCAAGGGAGATGATGAATAATACTTTAAAATGATACAATCAAATATGTAGAGCTTAGAATAATAGAAGTTAGAATAAAGGTATGCCAACCTACATCCTACTATTCGAGCCATGTAAAATATGTATTGTATATTGTGTTGTAACAAAAGGTTTCAAAGTTCTATAAGAATCAAGTCATAGGCATAGGGGCAGTTCTATCATTTTTGAATTATACTGAAATGATCTAATCATGACAAAGTGTTTTTTCCACTAATGTCAAAGGGGTAGATTGATGATATCTCTAATGTTTATTGTCTATTAGTGTCAAACACTTAATCATATACAAGATAGAGTTAGTCGGCCATCACTGTGATCAAGCTACTCTATATAGGACAAGTCATGTATTTGTAAAGACTTATAAATCATCTTGTATATGCTAAGCTCTATATGAGTCAAGAAAGTCTTTGGTTGCCAAGTACTTCTATATAAGTCAAGTTCAGTAAATTCCAAGTAAACAAGACAATATGATGCCGATTCATATAGAAGGAGCCAAGTTAGTTAAGGCTGAATAATGATAGGAAGAATAGTTACAATCAAGCATCAGAGACATTATGTGTTGAGTAACGCAGTGTGGACAAGAATGACATAAGTTCTTTAAACTTTGAGGTAAACTATTTTTAGTTAATATGTAAATAACATTTAATTATTGTAGAATTTTTAATACAGGTTGTTATACATTTTGATGTAGATCATTGATCCTTATGAAGGAAGGACAACTAATTAGATGAAGAGGTAAAAAGGAAAACATCTAGATTGTTAACCATGTTCTAGAAGAATCTACAAATGTCTTTAAAAGGGAAGATCCAAAAGATATTCATGTATAGATATGGTAGGGAGAAAGGAATTGAAGCATTATTTAAAGGACTTAGGTTTCAGAGGCTACAAGTGAAATTTGTGAAGCAACATAACTAGCGAACTAGTAAAGTAATGAAGGACATAGTAAAGATATATCAAATAGGAGATCAAATTAGAGTTTGGAAGGAGGAGATCCATAATCAACATTGTAAGTGTAGACTAAAGGACTGAGTAGCGAATCAATTTTGGCATATTGAATAAGGGAAAATCTCTTAGCAGAGTGGTTCTAACATGCCTATGTAAATATGTTAACATAGTCCTTACTTCATTATAAGTGTTAAATCCTTTAATCAAGGTCAACCTAATAGTCTTTATAAAGCTCCTAAAAAGATAGACCCTTCATAGGGTAGATTAGTAGAAGTGATCAATTTTGTAGTCTTAACAAGCTAACTTTGTTACTATAGTAGTGATGATTTGTGAGTGTCATCCCCAACCAAGTTTTACCTTCACCTCGGAGGGTTCCTAACCAAAATATTTGTGTTATGTGTTTACATTTTTATGTTGATGGATGTGATACATAGTTAAATCTATTTAAACATTTGATATTTTAAGTATTGCTATGCATAATCTAGATATGAGACGGATAATGTGGTCAATGTAGTTAAGTTGTTTTGAAGGTTAATTTTTTTATTAATCCAGATTCACCACCCCTCTCAATATCTCACTTTCCCAATAAACTTCCAACACTAATGTTTTTTGTTGTTTGAGTGTATTGCAAGTTGTGTTTTGTTGCTTGTGCAAGTTTGGAAACACATTTGGAAGGCAAAACCATGCTTTGGAGACCTTAAAAAATGCTAAAAACCTCTTCAAAGCATGGGAAATTTTTTTCTAGGTCATTTTAGTGCATGTATGACTTTCTCTAATGCATGGGTGAACTCTTCTAGCAGATTAACTTGCTATAGTGCATCTAAAACCTATTTTAGCACATTTGAACAAAATTGTAATGCATTTGAATAAAACTATAGCGCATTTGAAATCACAATTTTTTAAAATTTTCTATTTGCACCAAAGAACTATAATCTTGTTTTAATGCATTTGCACATTATTTTAGCACTTTCATAGTTTGTTTTAGCACATCCATTCAAAATTTCAATATTTTTACCCCGTCTTTCAACATTTTTGTTTAGTCTTATAGTGCATTTGTGTAGTTCTATAATGCATTTGTGTTTTTCTATAGCACATATGTAATGTTTTGTAGTGCATTTATTCAATTATGTAGTGCATTTGTTTTAATTGAAAATTTTGAGTTTTTGCCTACACCTGAGAACATGAATATTGTTTTAGTGCATTTAAAAGATGTTTTAGTTCATTTATAATTTCTTTTAGTGAATTCATATAGACATTCAATGCATTTAATATATCATTTAGCACATTACATTATACTATAGCACATTTGAGTAAAAATATCTGCACACCGCCTGGTGTAGTATTTTGTAGCACTTTTGCAAACTATTTTAGCTGTTTTTCATTATTCTATAGCACATTTTATATTTCTATAGCATATTTACTTAATTGCAAAATTTAAAGGGTTTGATTGTGCATTCCATCTTTTGTGTAGGTGGAGGAGCCTAGAAAATTATTATTTTGCTAATTGCTACTTGTAGGTTGTCATTTGAAATCATTTTCTTTGGAACTAACTTGTGTGATTAATCACACTTTTAATTTTCACTTATTAAATAATAAAACAAGTCTTGAATGAAAAGGGATAAAAATGAACAAACTCATCACATTTCAATTTGGGTGCTAAAATTGAACAAATGTGAACTCCATCTTGAATGCTTAATAGATTGACAATATTTTCGTTGGAAAGAATGCATAGAAATCAAACACACTCTTGAATGTAAAAAGGATAAAAAATGCTATGAATCACACTTCAATTTGGACTTAAAATAATTTTATCAAATCTTGAATTCTTAAGAGGAATAAAACATTGCAAATAAACACACTTCAATTTTGAGGCTTAAAAGGAAATCACAAAATCTTGAATTCTCTAACATAAATTACTCTTATTCCCATCCTTTTCAAAAGATTTTATGCAATTTTTTATGGTTTTTTTTTTTTTGATCAGTAAGAGGTCAAAGCAAGGATCCATTATTATTATGTGATTTATTATTAATTCTTAAGTTTGTGTAGAGTCAAACCCAAGACCTCTCCGATAAGAGGCTTACAATTTACCATTGTGTTGTAGGCTCTTGCCTTCCACTTACTATGTTGAAATATCTTGTCAAGTTGGAAATAATAATATATGCTTAATCACAAGTGTCTTCAATAATAGATAGGAAATCTAAAAGCTTCAAGGTTGAAATGAACCCAAGCATTTTGTGTGTTTGATTAATGTGTTTTTGAAAATGTATTTTGAGATATCTTTTATTAATTGCAAACCAGAACCATTAAATACATGACACACATACTAAAGTTTCTAGCAAGACTATTCATAATAGCCTAGGAGAACTTCTAGAGAGTTCTATTCTCTAGGAAATGTGTGTCCCCTTAGGAGACAAGTTAAAGCCAGTAAATCCCTTTGACCAGTATATAAATGAGAAGCAAGTAAACTTTTTCTGAATCTGCCAAATTTGGGGGGATGCATTTCTAATGGTAGTCTAATGCAAGGAATCAATTTCCTATGATTTCAACATGGTCAAAATAGACTCTTAAGTGGGTCACATGTGTAACGAATATTTGAGAGGACATTTTAGATCTTATTACAAACCACTTAGCAACTGCCCTTTTATCCTTGGTGTATTATTCATGGTGCAAGAGAATATAAGGCTTCTCTAAAGTTACCATTTGTGTTTTCCCTGGTAGAGGTATAAGGCCACTTGGACTTCATCCCCAAGAGTTGGTGTCCTTGTAGAAGGGGGACTTCACTTTCTCATACCTTGAAGGATTATGATGTGTAAGTTTGTTGATTGACTCACCTCTTAGATTGAGAGTGATATTAGATCTAGAAAACATCATGAGGGATTTTTTTGGTAGGCCTAATGAGTAACACATTGAAACCAAAATTGACCTTAGGGATAAAGCATGTTTGAACTATCCATATTGTGAAATGATTTCGTGATTTTTTTTTTGTCAAAATATATACATTGGTTACTGTAAAATAATTTTACCAAAGAGATCACTTATTTGTCTCTCTCAAAGTTTCTTTTTCCTTTGAGAGATTGTTTTCTTACAAAGTCCTATCTACAATAAGAAAGTATTATCTTTGTTTTCTAAAAGGTTGTTAGCAAGTCCATTCACAATAACCCTAGGTCTAGCTTGTTCCATTTTACCTTTTATTTCAAACCAAAGTTATTAATTTATCCTTTGAGAAGATCATTTTTCTCACTTAGAATCATTTGGTATCCAAAAAAGTTCATATTTTTCAACCTAAGTAAAAGGCATACTTAGCATAGCCATGACCTTGAGCCAAAAGTTGAGAAAAACCTAGAGAATATAAGTGGAAATCTCATGTTAGACCAACCAAAACCAAAAATCAAAAAGCTCAAAATAAAAAGACCATCAATATATAGAGAGATAGAAGCTAAACACAAGAAATACACACCCAATCCAAGACTTGATAAACTTGAAAAAAATGAGAAAGAAGGTATGGAGGTATCTCTATAAACATAGTGAGATCAAAAAGTTTAAAACATTACCTTAAGACATGGAGTCAATTAGAGCCTCATCAACTACACTAGCTACACCCAGTTTGATTAGGTCCATCTTCTTCCACACACACTTTTAACTTATCATATCATAGCTTTATCCTTTTAGGGTTATCATATAGATCATTATCCTCCAAATCAAAATCATATATCAGTATTCTCCATCATCCCCATCATCCTTGAGCATTTGGTGTGATTTTGTTAGAGTTGTCTATCCTACATCCTGCATCCATCATACTATCATGATTATACCTTTTACTAAGCATTACACGGTAGTCTAGCTTTGTCACTTGTGCCCCTTATCACCTTGATCCATAGGTTGGGTTCTACATTTAATCATTACTTGTCCTTTGAAGGGTCATTAGTCTATCCTAAAGTTGACATAATCTTCTCATCTTGAGTTTACACATAGGAAAACATATCTCTTTCTTTAACATCACACCGCTAATCCTTTAGGTACCTTAGATACCATTGTTAGAAATAGATAATACTAAGAAGGGAGGGAGGGGGGGTTGGGGGTGAATCAATATTCTACAAACTTTTCCACACAACTGAATATTGTTAATTACTTTATAAATTGCATATGAAAGTAAACTAACAATGCTAAACAATAAATATAACCATGCACATAGAGAACTCATAACACCATAACTTGTTAACTAAGGAAACCCTAGCCTAGGGAAAACCCTAGTGGGGATGATATCCACTAGATGATTCACCAAATAATAGGATATTATTAAGGATATTGACTCTATTAAGAGTCTATGAAATACATATAGTGTCTTGAGTCCTTGTTAGAGGACTAGGAATTGTTAGAAGCCTCAACCCTATTAGGAGTTGCTTCAATCCTATTAGGAGTTGGTAGAAAAAATTTAATGGATGCAAGAAGAGCCTACTTCCCTAACATGTAATTATACAATTTAGTTCTTCCCAAGAATAAGTACACATACATTTTTTTCTTACTATTGTACTTCACACTTGTTATGATCATACATTAGATCTTGTATTGCATAAGGTTCACATATATTTTAGATAGTTCGTACAATAGTTTGCATATCACATATATCACATATGTTGCACACTTTATTTGCACAAGATAATATCCTTATACCTTGCATATTAGCAAATCTCCACTCAATTGACCTTTATGTCTTCACATGCTTGACATAATATAAATAACTCATGGAATAATATCCACATAGATGGCTCATCATGACAAAGTAATTATTTTGTTTCCAAAATAATTCCTTAAGTCATACAACTCTAATTATTGGTATGCTCTATTAAATACTTGTACTGGTTTTTCAACTTTAATTCACACTATACTACCTGTACACACCTACACACTGGTACACATCATCATGACACTGTCATAGAGATTTCTTCAATTACACATAAGCTAACTATCAATGATTCATCTGTACACACCACATATATCTCTATACTACTACAAACTTGTCTAACACATAGACAATTTTCTAACTCTAAATGCATAAATGAATTGCTGAATACATGTTGCTATAAATAACAAATATCAAGACACCTGACTGACCATATTTCCAACAATCTCCCCATTTGGAATTGATGGAAACATTTGAGAAAATTGGCTTAGTCCCAAAATAATATTATACATAATAAAAAACAAATGACTTAACCACACAAAATTCCCTTCAAAACATAACAACTTTATTCATGTTTTATGGATCATTACATTCCTTATCACTCCTTCACATTGATACATAAGTGTACCCCCCCTTACATATGCAATATAAAATTTCCTTGCATATATTACTTTTCCTCCTTAGTACACACATATGATTTTACGTTATAGATTACTCCCCCTTTGACATCAATGAAAAAGGTGCCAGAAAAAAACTGTATCCAAAACCTAGGTGGCCTGCTACTAATCAACATGTTATCTTAAAAAAACAATCTGCATAAAAAAAGTTTTATACTATCCACTTCCTTCTTCTAGTTCTCCTTTGCTATATCTAATATGTTGAGTAGCACGCATAGTGCATAGGATGCCACTTCAACTATGCTCAAGTCAATATAGGAAAACTTGTCAAAGGAAGTCTTTTTTGTAAGACATTCCTCTAGTTTCTTCTACAAAATGCTTATCTTTGGTGACGAAATTTCTCTAATACTAAAGAATTTATTTCCTTCCTTCTCCTTATTATATTCCAAGCCTTTGATCACATTGTGGATCTTCTCCACTTCTATTCCATACTCTTCAATGCTAGTCTCTGGGAGTTATAATTTTGCAATGAGTGATTCAAGTTCACTCATCTTACCCTTAGTTTGACTCTCAAAGTCTATCAGGTACTTGTGTAATAATGAAAACTATCCATACAACCTCTTTCCTTCATTAATGTATTTCCTAAGTTGCTTGATGCTTCCATCAAGTGATTTAAAATAATTTCTCACATTAGTGCATACTATATCAAACAATGATGCATCATGCTTCACTTGTACTTGCACTAATGCTACCTCAGCTAAAGTTGTGAAATATTCATCAAAGATCTTCAACAATTCCTTGGCCTATAACTATAAGTCTAGAATGGCTATAGCTATGGTAACTATCTTCTATATTCTTTCTAGAACTTTAGTTAATGTCTTCTTTGAAGACTTTACTAATTTTTTCTTTTCAAACAACTTTTAGAGTGATCTCATCAATCCTTTTTGATCATCTTCATCATCTAATGACACTAATATTGTTGATGCTACTACTACTATTGGAGTAACTCCTTTTAGTTCTACACTCTTCTTCTCTTCCTCTTTCTTTTTCTGCTATCCTCTCTGTTTCTTTCTTCTTCTCTTCTTCTTTCTTCTTGTTCTTAGCTTGTTTCTTCTTTTCCTCTTCTTTATCATCATCTCATCTAGTGTATGCTATAATATTACTAATATTGCCAACAATATTTTCTCCATAACTTGCAAAAGGGTTCTCCTTTGCATCTACAACTATGTGTGTACTATCCACTTGCATGGATTTAGTACCGATTACAGTATGTAGTGGTGATAGTGCCTGTTATGTCTCCTCCACTTCTTCCTCATTACTGGACAGTGTAATAACTTGTACATACACTGAGCTATCAAGATTTGAATATGCGCTTACCTTTGACATTGTAGACATGAATTTCATAATTGACTCCTTTATTTCCTTCCTAAAATTCTGATAGTTGCCTCCCATCAGAAGAATTACTCTTCCTTTGTTCCTCAACAAGAGCTCAATACCCTTCAAAATTCTATTTGAGTCCTCCTTGGAGTCAACCTCACATAATTTATTTATCATTGTTATCCTCAAATTTAAATTTTCTTCCAACACTCTCTTCTTTCTATTTATTATCCTATTATATAGGTCTTTAGGTATCTTATTTTCCTACACTCTTCTTCTCTTCCTCAACTTTCTTGTTCTCTTCCTCTTTCTTTTTCTTTTCCCCCTCTATCTTCTTTACCTCTGCTATCCTCTCTATTTCTTTCTTCTTCTCTTCTTCTTTCTTCTTATTCTTAGCTTGTTTCTTCTTTTCCTCTTCTTTATCATCATCTCATCTAGTGTATGCTATAATATTACTAATATTGCCAACAATATTTTCTCCATAACTTGCAAAAGGGTTCTCCTTTGCATCTACAACTATGTGTGTACTATCCACTTGCATGGATTTAGTACCAATTACAATATGCAGTGGTGATAGTGCCTGTTATGTCTCCTCCACTTCTTCCTCATTACTGGAAGGTGTAATAACTTGTACATACACTGAGCTATCAAGATTTGACTATGCGCTCACCTTTGACATTGTAGACATAAATTTCATAATTGACTCCTTTATTTCCTTCCTAAAATTCTGATAGTTGCCTCCCATTAGAAGAATTACTCTTCCTTTGTTCCTCAACAAGAGCTCAATACCCTTCAAAATTCTATTTGAGTCCTCCTTGGAGTCAACCTCACATAATTTATTTATCATTGTTATCCTCAAATTTAGATTTTCTTCCAACACTCTCTTCTTTCTGTTTATTGTCCTATTATATAGGTCTTTAGGTATCTTATTTTGAATATTATCAAACTTCTTATATCCTATAATCATGTTCGTCACAATGACATTTTCCAATTGCTTTCTATCCATATTTTTGTACAAACATAATACTTATTTAATTGTACAAAATTGTCATCATTAATGTTGAGCTGTCATTTTGCATGATGCTTAATAACAAGAATCCTTTCAAACTCCTCTCTTGAAAAGTTAATCTTGAGGATCAAATCCAAGGTTTCAGGCAATCTTGCAACCTACTGGAATCCACTTAGTTGAAGATAAATATGAGTTTTCATGAGGAGGTCTTTGCTAGTTTTGATAAGTTTAGATAAGATGTAGAAACTATTTGCTGCTTCAAAAGAATAAAACACACAAAAGTTTTTTTTTTAAAGAGTATTTTCTAATTTTATGATGAATGCAATCTAACAATGCAACTAATATGAATTCCTAATTTAACAAGGGGTTATCAAAGTAAATAAAAAAGGATATGGTAACAAGAAAATTGAGAAAATAACATAAAAGTAAAATCCTAATAGACATTAGCTACAAAAACAATGCATCTGTGAGTTAAGCCTTTGAAGAAATCGGTGGGTAACTAATGGAAATAGGAGAAACACTTCCTTAATTCCATTGATGCAATTGTTGATGGGAATTCAATTACTGTAATATGTTTCACTTTTCATCAAATTGCAAGGCCACAAAAAGTGCACTCATGTGAGATGAAATGCTATGTAGGAACAATATGATGATCTCTTCTCGAACTAGGTATGTCAACATAATTCATAAAACTATAGCAAACACTAGAATTAAAAGATTGCACAACTAGAAAAAATGCAATAAAACTTTTGGCTCAATTACATCCCATGAAAATATATCCACAAAATATAACACACTTAGGCAAGAATCAATACACTCCAAATGCAAGCACCAAAAGCATATATGATTACAAAATAATGATGACCATGATTACATATTACAATCCCAAATTTATAGGAAATCATCTCCTCAATTTGTGTTGAAAGTGAGAGATATATTTATGCAATCATAAAATTCTGAACTAATAATTTTTTCAATTTATGTACAAACTGACTCTCTAACTGGTGCTAATTAGGACTCCATCCATTTTATATCATTAATTGGATGCATGGGCCTTTACATGTCATAAAACAAAAAAAAATGAGAAAATAAGAAGGAGAGAGCCTTCAATTGATGTAGGAGTGTTTGGAAGTGCCAAAAATAGAAGGTCAATCTTGACCAGGTGTTTGTCAGAGTTAAACTACTGTCAGAATGCTCTTCCTATGCATGGAAAGCTCTAAATTTGAAATTGACAGTTAACTATTGGCACACCTCTAACTTCTTCAAAATATTCCAAGACACTGTTACAAAAAGTGCACTAGTACACCTGGTGCAACATTGCACTAGTGCATCTCGCCTAGTAGCACACCTTAGAGGCAAAAATTCTAAAATTTCACCAAGTGCCAAAATTGAAATTTTGGCTTTTGGGTTTTGTTCCCCTTTATACTAGATCTATGTCTAAGTATTTTCCCTTGAATTTCTCAATAATCTTAGCAAATTAAATTGCATCTAGAAAATATAAGGCATTATATTTTTCCTTTACTTTCTGCCTATAGTTATCCACTTCTATACAAGTTTCTGCAAAATATCCAAGTTTTACATCAAGCTCTAATAAAGCTTCTTCCATTCTGAATGCCTCCCAGATATCCTTATCATTAGAAACTTCTTCAAAAGTCTTCAAAAATTTCTCAACTACCACCTCTACAAGTATTAACTTTTCTCATGCATCATCATCAAAAATGTCTAGGCACGCATCACTATAATGTTTCTCAACTTCCAAAATTTGCTCTTGGGCTTGGTCCTTGAGCTTGTGAATCTTTGCATGTAATACCTCCATTACTTTATTTCCATCTGCAATCTTTTCAATCCAATCATCTATTTTATCTAGCTCCTCAGTTGTATATACATCCATTAGCATTTGAAACCTTTGGCCTTTGATTTCCTGTAATGCTTGTAAATCTTTCCCCCAGGTATGCACTTCATCCATTAAACCAAAATCTTGATTCAAAATTGCTACCAACTCATCCGCATTCTTCTGTACAACATGAAATAACTTAATATTTCCTTGAATTTTTAGTATGCCTTTCTCCTTAAAAATTTCTTTCCATTTTTGTCAAGTACTCAAAAATAGGTCTAACTATATTGCTCCCCCATCTCTTCTTTCAATTGCTACTTTTAAAGTTTCCTTGGGGTTGGTGGGATCGAAGGGACCAACAACTTTGCTCAAATATTCCTTTAGGATTTCATTTTTACATCAAAGTGTTATCTATTCCACCCCATCCTATTCTAGGCTCTTGAATACCTCCTTCATCCCCTTTGCAACCATCAGCTTTATAGTTTCTAAGATTGGCTTCCTAAGCATAACTTCTCAGATTTGATAATCCACTGGAATCAATTCTTCAACATTTGATTGTGGAGGAGGGATAGCTACATGAGGAAAAAAGATCCTGATTATGATCACTCATAACAAAGGCTAATTCTTGTGCATCCTTAGGTAGTGAATTAGGCTTCCTTAGAACTTCTATCAATTCCATTCTATCCTCCTCTTTAGTGGTGAACTATTGTTTCTTATTTATTATCATTTCTTTCCTTAGCCACCATGGGATATTTAGGGATTTTCCCTTAGAGGATGGAGTTTTCTTAGCACTCCTTTCTAGAGTCTTCTCCCTTTGCAATAGATCTATACCAGGAGTCTTTGTATCTATACAACCCACAGTTCTCACCTCAGTGTCTTGGGAAGTTTGCTGAATTTGTTCACTTATTTGCCCTTCTTCTGACACTTCATTGGTGGATACTTGTTGTGGCTCTTCTTCATGTTTCACTTGGACCTATTCGGCTTCTATACTTGGGGGAAGAGGGGTGGCTGATCCCTTGTCTACACAAAATGTGACCTATACTTGGGATGACAAAACTATCTTAGGTCCTTGTGATTTGAGGGGTATCTAACTCTAATCCTCCTATTGAAGTTGATTAGTTGGAGTGCCTCTTATCTTATTCCCAATCAACTCAGTACCCATAGGCATAAAGTCAAAATCTAATATCTGAAAGGCATCAATGCCCTCCACATATTTCTAATCTACCCACTGCTGTATTTCATCTTCTGATGTAGTCATCTAAATGGGTTCATCAAGGATAGATTGTGGTGTGGTCATAGAGCTTCTTCTCCATTCCTCCTCTATGGCTTTGGCAAGCCAAGTCCTCTTACTCAAAGGTAGATTATTCTCTTCCTCCTCATCATCCTCCTTTTTTGCTTCTTCTAGAATAGGTTTAAGGACTGATGGGAAAGGAATCACTTTCCTTATGACCTTTTGCCTCTTCTTTACCAGACTCTTAATCTTTCTTCTTTTGGGTGTAGAGGGGGAGGCTTGCTCTATCTATTGAGGTGAGGAAAACTCTTATACCTTAGTTTCTACTTCTCCTTGGCTTTGTGCAATTGACAACACTTGGGGATCAACTTGGGCTTGTGCAACTTCTAAATTCTACAACCCTTGTATGTTTTCCTCTCCTTGTTGTGGAGGTGCCATAATTTCTCCCTCTTCTGGTTCAACCTATTGAGGAGAACTCCTCTTCCTCTTGCCCTTACCTTTACCATTTTGATCCCAATAATACCCAACTAGTCTATCAAGTTGGTGCACCATTTCTCGTCTTACTAGTGATTGGGCTATAAATGTAGGCATAGTGACCTTTACTCCTCTACCTCTAGCTAGATGGGCTTTCACATGAAAGATCATTGTCTTAGGAATTGGATCAAGTTTGAAAGGTCTCTTGATCCAATCATTTGTCAATTTGAAGATGTGCCTTGCCCTGTGATTAATATTTATGTTCTCTTCTTTGTCAATCTAGGCATTCATAATAGGTTTTTCACCAATCTTATCCTTGTTGAACAATGGATCAAGCAACTCTTCCATGTCTTGTTGCACAATTTTCAATGGAATATCTATCTTCAAGGCATTCTTTGCTAGATACAAAGTCATCCTACAGTAATCCCTTATGTAGACATCGTAGTCATTTATTGCATTCATCCAATGATCTTCAATGGCATCTTCATGCTAAAATATTTTAGCAGCCAAGTGGTTTACTCTCCCAATGTTGTCAAAATATGATCAAGAAGAGTTATACTCATCTAAGGGATACTGATCCCATTCACATTCATAAGAAGGAATATCTTGCCTTTGATCCACCTAAAAAGGTCATATAGTTATAGGCCACATCCAACATGTTTTGTGTTACTTTCTGACTCTGTCATATGCAAACAAGATTTTTTGAGAGATATCCAGGAGAATAAGCTTGTCACTAGGATACCTAAGGAGATTTTTAGGGTTAAAAGTTGTACCTGCTACCCTCAAATATGTAAATGTTCAGAACTAGATATAATAAGATCCAACTAGTGATATCTATATAGCTAACTCCTCTGATATTCTCTTCACATAATTTCCTTCTATGATCTAAATTATTGAAAATATGAAAACATCATTTACAAATCTATATTCTTTGATTTTTTTTGAAAGCCTCTCCTTCACCAGCTAAGGATATACAATATACAACCATGGGTTTGTATCCTTCATGCTACCCCTTTTATAGAGCCTTGGATAATCTGTTGCTCTTGTAGTGAGTAGGTATACCAAATATGAATTCATATAAAATTTCCTGCTATTCTTCATCACCACCAACTGCTCACCTAAATTCCCACTGAGAGTAGAAGCCAAATCCAATGGCATCTCTACTTTCTTTATTGTCTCAATAAAATACACTATAAAAATATTCAGGTGTCTGGCTGCCAGAAAACCCATAACTCTACTCAAGAGTATGATTGAGTATCCAATATCTTCCTTCATGTATCCTCTTTTCATGTCTACTTTGCCTATTTTATTTCATAGAGGAGTCTTCTCTATAAGGTATGAAGATTGGATGATCTCAAAAGCCTCATCAATATGTTCTAGATACCATCTCTCCACTTGCTCAAAGGTTAGTCTAATGAATTGATCCACCCTTGGGAGATGGAACACTTTTTCAATGTTCTTGGGTCAAAGATCAAGAATGATTTCTCCCAGTATGCTCTTGACTACCCTCTCTTCAGGAAGAAAATGCTCTACAATTGTCATGATTAATTCTAAGGACTGTACTAACACTGGGTGTGATGGTGCATTAACAAGCCCTAATCAAATCAATGTAGAGATCATCTAAGACCTCTCAATTGGTTTGTTGCATAGTTTTAAGGACTCACCCAAATCCATGTGACCCAAATCTATTTCTCAAATCTATGAATACTCATCCTAAAACTGTGATTTTGCAGGAATGCCCTAAAATTTGAATACCATCAACTTTGGAGTTATTTTCTCAGCAAGGGAGGATAATGAAGATGCCATTGATTCTACACAAAAAGCACATCCATTAGCTTAGAATTGAATAAAAATGGATTAATGAAACTATAGTATTGCCCCAAACAAGACCCATAAACCTAATTGTCTAAAAAAAAACAACAAAGCTAATTTTTAAAACTATTTTACAAATTAGGGTGCACTTGGCGCACCCGATAACTGCCCTGGTGTGCCTTTATTTTGTAATGGTTTCTTTGAAATGGGTGTACCTCAGCATACCTTACAAGGTATATTGATGTACACCCATTTACTTAGTGAGAGTTTTTTTAGTTTATTAGGGTGCATACTAGTGCACCACTTGCACTTTGTGTATTAAGGTTTTTTAGGTTTTTTCAATTTTTGAAGTTAAAATGTGTTTTGAAGTTGTGAAGGTCTTGTGGGACGGCACACCTATGGAGGTGGAAGGGTGTGGCTTCAGAGCTCCAAAAAATGTAGAAATAAAATAAGGTAAGGAGGGTGGGGTACCCCATGGTTATATAGCCCAGGGACCCCCACACATTTTTGTGCTATGTAGGTGCGCAGCTGCACAACTACACAATTACACATCACAAAAATGTGTCTCTTTCTTATTAGTTTGGTGCACTAGCACACCTAATTAGGTGCATTAGTGCACCTTTTGTTTTGCAAAAAAGACACTCTATCCTAAAAAAAACTCTAACTTTTGACAATTGGGTTTTTCAGTCGGGACCCAAACATGAACTAAGACACTAGATAAAGGACTTAGACCTCAGACTAGGGATCCAAAAAGCTGAAAATAAAATAGGGGATCCCCATTTCTAATTGAAATTGGACATGAATTTTGAAACCACAATAATTAATTATTTGCATGTCAAGGTTCTCTACCTTGGGTTTCCATGCTCTCTTTCCAGTTGATGTTCTGCCTTCTTGTGCATCTTGCACTATTGGTCTATCTCTAGCTTCATCTTCAAAACTTTTAGATTCACTAACTTGCATCATTTTCCTTCTTTGTCCTACTCCACTAGTGGTCTTCTTGACCCTTTTCTTGTTGACTAGTGCAAGTTCTTGCTTTACCCTCACCAGTCTCTTTGACTTCCTCTAGACAATAGGTGTTTCCACCTCTGTCTACCTCCTAGGCTGATCATTCCTCTTCCTCACTAGTTTCACTTTCACAACTACAACATAAGGTACTTGCACACTCTATTTTGTAATGGTTATACCTTATAATGTCTTGCAACACAAATTGGGGTTACTGCTATCACTTTAGTCTGCCCACCTACTTTCATCTCAAGTAATATACTTTTCACCTCATTAAATTCATCTCGAGTCATACCTAATTCTTTAAGGATGGAATCAATTAATTTCTCTACTTTCTTCTTGCTCTCCTTTTTGTATAGCTCAGACTGAACTATTCTCATTTTCTCCTCATTGGTTCCTCATCTGGGGAACTCTGTGTCCTTCTCTGACTGGAGTATGATTTGTGCATACCCTTCTATGAGCTTTGTGCTCATCTCATATCCCATGGGATCTATGAAATTAACTCTTGGTACAATAACTTTGATACAGGTGTTATTTGTCTCCACCATGAAGCATATTTCATCCTTATATTTCTCTACCATGGAGGGAGGTATTCTATACCTCTATTTCATTTCAAACTAGAAAATCTTCACTATTATGTCAATGTCATCATCTCTAACATTCTCCAGCTTATATCTGTAGCATTAAATTACCAATTTCATTGTGCACTCATTACTATCCCAATTTTTAATTCCTAGGAACTTCCCTGTAGCATAGAAAAAAATGAGTCAGTAGGGACTCAAATATAAATATTGCACTCTTTGTCTTCTTTAATTTTGTAATGTTATCCAACAATCACAATATGATAATCTCACATAGATTTAATTTTCTCCCCTAAACTACCATTACATACACTGCATGCAAGAATCTAGCTGGTACTAAGTTAACCCTTGAACCATGGTTAAACCTTTATCTTAATATCTTGCTCAATAATTTTACTCCTTTGTCTTGAATGGAGTCTACCTTCATGTTTCTTCCATCAAATCTAAATCTTGTATTTAGGTTTGTTTCAACCATCTTTCTTACATTCTTCTCATTCATAGGATTACATCCCTCATTACTCAATCCTATGACCTTATGAATTAGGTCATTTTCAACAACTATTTTCATATCACCTAGTGATAACATATAATCACACCCTACTTATAATGATTCAGGTCTAATCGTGGTTGTCAAACTGTGTATAAAACATATATTTCACTAGATTCAACTTATTTAGGTGCACATACTTAGACTTCAAGGTTAGGTGATTGTTGCACATGACTCCTAAGCCCTAATATATATCATTATCACCTATACTCTCTATTTTATAGTGAATATAGCTTTCTATATCTTCAACATGAAGCACATTCTTTGGAACTTGCAAAAATGCACCCAATGAGTCATCCAAAAGTAAAATAAATAGTCATTTCTTGAACACATACCATGGTCTATCACTCACATCATAGACAGTCTAACTAGCCACTAAAATTGTAACTCTAAGCACTGAAAATTGGACTCAAACTCCATAAAATACCTTAAAATCACATTTTAGGGCTTTTACAACTTTGCACTTCACAAACTTCTCTTTGTACTTCAATTCATTGTCAAATTGCTCTTCAATTCACTCAAGACATTTCAAATGAACAAATGGCACACAATCTTGTTTATGATCCTTAAATCATTTCAAATTGGACTATGCATTAAATGCATATCTAACAAAAATTCAAATACTATCTCTATTCACTAATAAACTTGTTTTCTAAATTCTCATTTACTGCGATCATATCAAGGTTTGCACTCTTGACCATAGCTTTCTCTCTATGTCCTTTATCTTTTATAAACTGATCAACTTCCAACTCACTCTCTAACATTAGTTTTGACAAACTAATGCTCTGCCTCTGCTAGAACAACTTAATTCAGGTAGGATGAGTCAGAAACAATCCCTAACTTCAACTTCCCTTCAGGTGTATCAAAGAACTATTCTTCCAAAACTATACAAGAACTCTCTAGATTACAAGATTTCACAAATGCTTCCTTGAATTCATTAACACGTTCCTTAACTGCTTCCTCCTGACTATTGTCATTGCTATTTTTACTTCTTCTACCATTCCTATTGTTGTTCCTCCTATTATTAGGATTCCCATTAAAATTCCTTCTATCCATTCTAGAGTATATTTTTGTGTGTCCAAATTTATTACATAATTGGCATACAGGTGCATTCCTTTTCTGATTGGTTCCATTTTTATTCTTAGGTGCTCTATAATTCCTTGCAATGTGTCTAGAATTGCTACACTTATAACATATAATCTTCTTCCTTTCACTATTATTTCTCTCTCCATCATTGGATCTGCTCTGGGATCTACCTCTTTCATTACCTAGAGGGTTAGTATTCCTAAACATTCTACTATTCCCATTGTTACTATCAAATTTAGGTTACTTACATTCTACTAATTTATGTCCATAACCATGACAATTATACCAATAGAAATTAGTAATAGGTTTAAAATAATTACCTATACAGCCTCTCTTCATATGTCCAACTTCATTACATATGAAACATCTACCTTCGAATTCATGTCTAACTTCCTTGGGTGAATCATCTTTCTTAGGTTGATTAAAATGCCCTATTATCTTAGGTTCATTAGATTTCTTATACAAATCAACTATCTCAACTTCTTTACATGATTGGTTCATATTCTAATAAGTTTCCTTGGGGCTCTCTACAATAGGATTTGGTTCTTTCCTAATCTCAAATTTCTTTGCTAACTTTTCTCCAATAAGGTATCCAGGATTTTTTTTTTCATAAGAGGTTCCCTGGTGAAATATCTATTCATCAATCTTCTCTAAACTTGTGCAAAGTTTCTCTAAATGCTGCTTGGCTTGTATTAACTCTCCTTTCACAATAATGTTGTACTTTTCCAACTTAGCATGTTCTATCTTAATAAAATCTAATTTCGATGTCACTTGGATCAGTTGGGATCTAAGATTTGTATTCTTAGATTTTAGATTAGGCTAACTTTTATTGTCATCTGTCTTAAGACTCAACTTAAGTTCAACAATTTTTAACTCACGTGTTTTCTTGACATCAAGGTCAATCTATCCATTAGTGACTTACACTTAGCCAATTGGTTATGTTTCTACCAATTTCTATAGTTGCTATCGAGCTCTATAGTTGCTATTGAGCTTATCTTACATTCAGTAGTGTTAACCAAGTGCTATAGTTTCTCTTGAGCCAAGAAATAGATATATAGTTGCTACTAAGCTTCAGAGTCTATATATACTTCATGCTGAGCATAGTAGTGTCTACTGAGTTATTTAGTGGAAGTGATTGGAACTCTAGTGTTTACTAAGCTTTGTAATGTTAATTGAGTGTAGATCGAGTTATTTAATGTTAACCATGCTCTACAATGTTAGTGATGTGAATCTAGTGTTGACCAAGAAATGGAGTGTCAATCGAGTGATTCAGTATATGCCAAGTTTCTCAGTGTTCACCAAGTCACGCAGTGCTAACTGAGTTCAAGTTACTTGGAAGTGATTAGTATGGACCAAGCCTCTTCATTAAATGAGTGCTAGTAGATGTCAAGTGTTGAGAGTGGTTGTAGAGTATCAAAACATCATTGAGTTTGTCTTTAGAACTTGGTTACACCAATTGGGCCAACTTTATGAATTATGATGAAATTGGTATTATAGCCAATTTTGGTAAGTTATGATTTGGATTGGTATATGTAATCCATTGTATCATATCCAAATCAATGAGTGTGAATAATATATTATGAGAAGAAGTGTGATTTAAGAAGGCTACAAGTTGTATAATGGACAAAAAAGCTTTTTCTATCACAACAAGGCGTTCATTACATTACAAGGAATCTCAACTAGAAAATTAGAGTTGCAAACAAAATTTTAGCCACTAGTTCATCCTAACAGGTGTATTAGTTAAATCCTTTAATAGGGTAGACTTAACAATCTTTGATAAATCTCTTTACTGAGTGCATACTTCATTGTATGTTTTGTAAATCCTTTCACAAGGTGGACCTAGCAGTCCTTATTGTTCCTAATAGAGTAGATCACTAAAAGTGATCAATTGTAAGCCTTAACATGTCAACTTTATACTACAGTACTAAAGCTTGTGGGTATCATCCTGACCCCAATTTTACTTTCTATTTGGAGGGTTTCTGGGTCCCCATATCTTGTGCCAAAGTGTTATGAATGTTATACTATTTTCATTCTTTCATACATGAAATTAGATCAAAATATTATATGAAGTATTAATTAGTCAACTAAGTAAGATAATATTTTATTGATTCCTAATTTACCCCTCCCCTATCAGTAACCTTTCCTACCTTATATTTCCAACAATTGGTATCAGAGCTTTTTGGTTCTCACAGAAGAATTTTAATAACTTGAGAAAAGGTTAGAAGCAATGGAGGTATACAAGCTAGAAAAGGCTATTGAGAATGATAAGTTGGATTTGGAATTGGCTATTGGGAATCTTAGAAAAGCAAAGGAACATCTCTTTGAATCTCTGCAAAGAAGGAAGGAACTAGTAGAACAATCAAATGCAATCTCCACATTGAAGAAATAATTGAAGACCTATGTCTAGAAAGAAATTTAGATGAAGTGGATGAAGCAATCAAAGATCTACTTGAGAAGAATCTTACTCTCCAAGAAGTAAGAAAGCTAAAAAGAGAACAAGAAATTCAATTAGTTAGACTATGTGAAGTCATGGAACAAAAGGACAAAGCCATAGAAGAGAAGAATAATGAAATCAATAAAGTACCCCTTCAACAAGCAAATTTTATTGATCAACTGAGTAGTGCAAATGAAGAACTCATGAATTGAAGATTAGAGAATGAAAGACTATAGAATGATCTCAACACTAAAAAGAAAACCAATGAGAGGATGATGAAATATCAAGAAATTATGAATCAGTTGAATGAAACAAATTAGTATAGACACAAAGGTAAAGTAGGATTAGGTTATATAGAAGAAGGAGAATCATCTTAGCAAGGAGTTCAAAAGCATAAAAGATCTACTTGCAATCATTGTAGTAATATAGTTTATACATCAAGAAAATTTTGGAGCAATGATAAATCTAAATTCAATGATAAGTGCTACAATAAGCATGGTCATAGAGCAAGTGAATGAAAGGAGAAATCTAAGTTTGAGGAAAGTGCTATAGTTGTAATAAGCAAGGACACAAATCTTTTGAATGCAAGACCAAGAAATTGAATCTAGCAGAATAGATTGTGAAAGCAATATTTGGATGTGACTATAACACATGGTGTAGATGCCATTACTATGTTGAATTTGGACACATTGGAGAAAACTGTGTGAAACCTCACATGAGGAAAAGAGACACCACTAGAAGATTTTTTATTTGTATAGAACTTGGACATCTTTCCAAGAACTACATGAATATATGAAGAGTTAAAGATGAAAAGAAAGCCAAAGTTGACAATATCAAATAAAAAATGAAGTGACAATGGATACCAAAATCTCCTAAGAATCCTAACCAAGATCTTGAAGTAAATGACATCCAAGTCAAGGAGTTGGGTGGTCCAAACACTTTAAATTAGTTCCTTATAGAGATCACTAGAGCTATGATTTGGAAGAAGAAATCTAACATCATCTCCAACCAACACAAAGAAAGATCCACATTAGTATTTAAGATGTACAAGGATCACCAAACATGATAGAAAAGCATGAGACCTTACTAAGCAAGGTCAGGTCAAAAGACCCTACCGAGCGAGGTTGGGATACACTAGAGCATGATGTGTGGACACCAAGTTGTTAGTGACTCTACTAAGTGATGGTAAGTCTACTAAGATGTGAATGTCTCCCAAGAATGAATGGCTAAACCAACTGGAGGACAGTCTATCATTGACCAAGTATGAAGTATGAAGTATTAATGGTGATTGAAAGAAGGAAAATTGTTAAAAGGAAGAAATCAAAGACATTATTTCACTATGAATTTCTAGAGCTATTTGAAGAAAGAACTTAGAGCCCCTGAGTGATTCAAGTGTTTGTTGTTGAAAGAATTTTGAAGTTTTTAGAAACCCTACCAAGCATGATATTTTCAAGAAAAATAAAGGTTATGAAATGTTTATTCATAGAGTCAACTACAAGGCACCAAATTTCAAGCTAAGTCCAACAACTGTAGAGGTGCTTGACCCAGTTGGTGCACAATCTCAAATTCCACCTAAGGTATTACTCATGCATGATATCCAATCATTTTATTTCTATTCCATTCAAGAACTCAAAACCCTCAAAATAAATGAAATTTTGAGTAAATTATCTGTGAATAGCGTGTTGAAACTTGAGCATCAACATTTGGAAGCCAAGGGTTTGATACATATTTTTCACATGTCAAGATATTTCTAGGTCAAATGGATGTGATATATTTTGAGCCATGTACATAACTGGCACTTATGGTTAGAACAACCCATTCAAATAACAAAGAAAATGATTCATAGAATCACTAGGCTCATGCTAAGAAAAGCAAAGACAATCAAAACCCTAGGTCAGGTTGAAATGGCCAAGAAGACTCTTGTTAAGTGGGACATAAGAGGAATGAATATTAGTGGAATCATAGAATGGAGCTAAAATTAGATATTCATATAATTGCACACAACATTTATAGTTCTAGTAGATTAAATAATGTGTCATGTGAAGCTATCGATCTTGTATACAAGGTTGTGAACAACATGTCCTTTGACCTTGCCGAGTTATTGTCAAATCAAATCAACAAGAATATGGAGAGAATAAGAGGATCAAATAATAATCCATGTACATTTGGATCAATTTTGACTAGTTTATTCTTCTTTGTTCAGAAAATTTTCCTTTCCAAAGCTATAGTAGTATGGAGGAAGGATGTCCCTATTTTATATTAGATTAATGAGTATATAGCAAAGATGGGTGAAAATTTTGATAGTATCACAGACAATTACTTTGAAACATTCAAAGAGAAGATGAATATTAGATTTAGGATCCCTAAGAAACTTGTAGAAGATTACAAGGATGATATTTGTTTCATGGTGGGCTATGATAAAGTATACTTCCAGGCAGTCAGACCTAGAGTGGCATGGGTTAAGACTCTAGAGTATGAGGTTAACATCGATGACACCAAGGATATCATAGAAGCTTTGCTAAATTAGCTTGTCAACCCTAAAGCTACATATTTTGGGACTTATGATGAGACAAAGGCAAGAATGGAACTTGAGATTAAGCTTCCTCAAACAATAAGAAAAGTAAAGAAGAGGATAGAAAATCTAAAACAAGAAAGTACTACTCTACTTCCAACAAAAGGAAGAGGAGATGATGTAGAAGTTGATGATGCACAGGATGAGGAAGAAGGTGTAGAATTTCAGGAGGAAGAGCCTCCCAAGAAGAAAGGTAAGATTAGCATAACTAGACCTACCAATCCTCTACTATTTTTTTCATAAGAAGGTCAATAAAGACCAAAAGAAAATTGAAGTTAGGAGAAGAAGAAGATCATAAAATTGTCTTTATGAAGAGAGCTCCTAAACTTCAAGAAAGATTGAAGAATATAGAAGATGGTACAGGTATGAAAAACTTCAAATCACTAAAATATGAAACAAGGAACCCCAAGGAGAAGAAGTAAATTGAAGATATTCTCATATCTAAGTTGGGAAAATGGAAGTATTCACCAGATGAGATCTCTCAACAAGTTCCAAATGCACTCTTACAAGTAATTAAGCCTCAATGGGATAATACAAAGAAGACTTCTATGGATACCAATGAGTAGACTCTAAGATAACTTATTCAGAGTCTTAGAAACAAAGAGGTGAAGGAAACATTGAAGACAAATGAAAATAAACTTACAGCTAAGTTTAATACATGTCTTGTGCTGATGAAAAACATTGAATCTATGGTAAAATATTCCACTGTCACATAGAAGAACATCTACTAGTTGTCATCAACCAAGTGATTTTGATATTCATGTTGATGAAAAGGAAGATGAAGATGAGGAAGAAAATTTAGAAACTAAAGATGATTAATTTGATGATGCAAATTTAGATGATGAGGAGGACGAATGGGAATCTAATGGAGGACATCTTCTAGAGATTTGAAGCATTAAGGAAACTGATCCAAAGAAGATTATAGCAGCAATAATGGCCTCATTTTATCATTCTTTGAGGAAAGCATTAGTGCTATCTAGATCTGAGAAAGGTTCTACTAAGTTGGATGTGGTAACTACTACAACAACAAGCATCCAACCAAGCTTTGGACCTATTTAACAAAGTACTACATTGACATAAGTGATCAACACTTCATCTACCAAGGTACAAGTTCCTCCATCATTAGGAATTTCCATACAACAACAAGGTATTTTTACTATTAATCTCATCTCTAAATTTTTTTCTAGCCCATATGTTTCTACAATTATTTCTATTCTGAATGTATCTATAGCTAGTACAATATGAGTACTGAAGTTTTAGATAAGGGTAAACTAATTATTTCCACTATGTTGAAAGAAAAGGTAAAGAAGAGGAAATTGATTTAGATGATAATATAGTTATTCTAAATTGGGATATTTCTACCCTCAAACCTAATAAAATGAATACCCTAGGAGAATTTTTGCAAAAGAGAGCTAAGCAATAGAATCTTAGAGAAGAGAAAAGGAAGAAAACACAAGTTCTTGAGGATATCAAAGACACATTTTTGAATGCTCTAAGTATTGAGGTTGATAGTACTCATCCTATTCTTGATCCATTAGTAGAAATTGTTCACAAATTCAATGAAGACTTGAATGGATAGGAAAGGCTACTTCAAAGAGATGAAAGAAAGTTTGAAAATAGAGTGTTAGAACAAGTTGGATAGAAGATTGCAATAGATCAAGTAATGTTTTTTGGAAATTTTTTTAGCACTCCCCTTGAGATTTGTGACAAGGGATTAATGGCCTCCTATGTACTATAAGTTAAGCAGTTGTATCAAGCATTGACAGATTAATCTTTTGGTGCAACAAAAAACCCACTCTAACAAGTGGTATTAGAGCTTGGTCATAGGTTCAAATCATTAGATCCTCAGGTAACACTGAGGGGGAGATTGTTGGAAATTTTTTCAGCACTCCTCTCAGGATTTGTGATAAAGGCTTAACCACCTTCTATGTACTATAAGTTGGTGGTTGTATTGAGCATTTATAGATTAGTCTTTTGGTGTAATGACAACCCTACTCTAACAAAGTTAATTACTATTATTGGAACACTATAAACCTCTATTAATAATGCCATTTAATTATTTGTTAAATTAATTGACACATCTATCTTCACTCAAGGCATCAAGGACAAACTATCAAAGAGAGATCAATATATGAAGGCAAGTGCACACTAGCCGTCAATTGACCCAAATTATAGTTCTACCCATTATTTTAAGATCAAATATTTGATAAATTGGTAGGCAGATTATTAAGGGAAGAATCTAGGATTAGGGTCACACTTGAAAAAATCCAAGGCATGATTCTTCCAAACATGGATGCATTGCAAAAACATATTGTACATGCTAAAACACTCATCCATGATGACAATTTCTCCATAGCTGATCACATGATGGAATTATCAACAAAATTTTAGATTGCATTACATGCAAGCAAGGTACTATAAGAGAATTGGGACAAGAAAATGGTACTCATTTTGAAGGTACATTCTAAATTCTTGTCACATTTTGGTATTAAAATATGGATATTATATACCATTGGCATTTATGTCAAAGAGGGGGAGAAGTATAATATGAGAAAAAGGAGAAGTATATAGAGTGAATTGTAAAGGAGATATGTATAGATGAGGTATATGTATGGGGGAGCAATATAGTATTATACAGATACATGTACAGATAAGAAAAAACATCTTTACAAAAACAAGTTTGAAAAATATGAAAAATAGAGTATGCTACTAAGTTGAGAACACAAAATGATGATAAAGAATATTTAGACTTTTGAAGTTTTTGGTTGATATGTATTTTTGTCACTAATGCCAAAAGAGGAGATTGTTGACAGTAAGGTCAATTTTTCTATTAGTAACTTGCACTTAGTCAATTGTTTATGTTGCTACTGAGCTTATCTTTCATTCAATAGTGTTAACCAAGTGCTACACTTGCTGCCAAGCCAAGAAGTCAATATACAGTTGCTACCAAGCTTAAGTTACTTGGAAGTGATTAATATGGATTGAGCCTCTTCATCCACCAAGTGCTAGTAGATGTTGAGTGTTAAAAGTGGTTGCTGAGTATTAGGACATCACCAAGTTTGTCTTTAGAACTTGAGTTACAATAGTTGGGCCGACTTTATGAATCATGATGAAATTGGTATTGTAGCCAACTCCAGTAAGTTATGATTTGGATTGGTATATATGTAATGCATTGTATCATATTCAAATTAGTGACTGTGAAGAATATACGATGAGCAAAAGTGTAAATTAAGAAGGCTACAAGAAGTATAAGGGAAAATAAAGATTTATCTATGACAGCAAGGTGACTGTTACATTACAAGGAATCTCAACAAGCAAATAAGAGTTGTAGATCAAAGATCAACCACTAGTTTATCCTAATAGGTGTATCAATTAAATCCTTTAATAGGGTAGACTTAAAAATATTTTGATAAATCTCTTTATCGAGTGCATACTTCATTGTACATTTTGTAAATCCTTTCACAAGGTGAACCTAGTAGTCCTTATTGCTCCTAACACAAAAGATCACTAGAAGTGATCAATTATAAGTGTTAATAGGCCAACTTTGTACTACAGTACTAAAGCTTGTGGGTATCATCCCCACCCTAGTTTTACTTTCTATTTGGAAGGTTTTTGGGTGACCATATCTTGTGTCAATGTTTTATGAATGTTTTATCACTTTCATTATTTCATGCATGCAATTAGAATAGAATATTATATGAAGGATTAATTGATGGATTAAGATAATATTTTACTGGTTCCTGATTCAGCCCTCCCCTCTCAATAACCTTGCCTACCTTATATTTTCAATAGTTTCAAGATCTCATTTTCTTTCTTGAGATTTCCTACTTCATCATTGTCACTAGTGTTGGAATTAGCAAGTGGGAAGAACACTTTTGAGGGGAGGGGAGGGGGGGGGGGGGGGGGGTGTGTGGTGAATCAGAAGTACCAAACTTTAAGCTATAAAATTTTTAACTAAAATCAACACATGCATGTAACATATCTAATTAACATGAAAGTAAAGGCATGCATGGAAATAGATAACACAATATTTGATCACCTAGAAACCCTCCAAAATGAGAAGGTAAAACTAGGGTGGGGATGACACCCACAACTTATCACTGCAACAATATGCAACTTGTCAAGGTTACAAAGTTTTGACCATGATCAATGGTCTACCCTGTGAGAGACCTGCACTGTTAGAGGCTCCAACACCCTGTTAATGGTGTACCTATCTAAAGGATTTACAAACATTCACTTGGAATTTCACCCGATTAAAGGATTTACAAAATGGCTATTAAACCAACCTATCTTCATAGGATTTTCATTCTCCTAATACAATGGCTAGAAAGTATAGTAGAACATGTTGACCTGATTACTTACAATATTCAATTACTAATTTTAGATTGATGTTCATTCCATTATAATATGATCCTCTTTGATATGATATGGTACTATGTGTTGGTGTTTCAAACTACTAAAACTATTAAGCAACAAAATGCTCAATATCACAGTAAATTGACTCACACAATCTAGGGATTAGCCAATTCCCAGTATCAACTATATGAATGAATCACTATGACCCAACTTCAACAAAACTAAAGGATGGTTTCCTACTCTTTTGGCTCTTGCTAAACCAAGGTGGGTATACCTAGGGATGATTTTAATGCAGACTACTGTGTAAAGAATTTCTTAGTTTCATTTTGATTCTCATCTATTATCCACTAACACATGAGCAATCTACTTCACTTATTCTGATGTTCTCAAACTCGTATGCATCCCTTATTAGAAAATATGGTCCACATTCTTCTTGAATTTACAAATATTCCTAGAAATAGTAGCTACCTAAGACTTAGAGAATAGATATGAATGAGTATTGACTAGCATTTATGACTTTGAACAAAATGGAAATATGATTTTATTTTATGAATTGATTTAATGTGTAGTATTAGAATTCATCCTTCTTACTTTTGACTCATGAGATCACTGCCTTATCCATTGGGCAAAGCAGTAACCATTGGTAGGAGATCCAATTTAGATAACTTGTAAATGAATTAATCAATTGTAATCACTTTTCTCTATTCTTATGAAGTATCCCTTTATGAGTTCACAAACCCTAATAATTCATTGAAGCATTTATATAACTTCTTGAATTAATAGCAACAATGAGAACAATATACAACCCATCCAGATTGCATTTAGCCAATTAAACCTTATTTAAATGACTTCAAAGTAAACAAACCCATAAATTGGAGATAGAAACAGATGACACAAATTCAGTGTAAATAACCTTTTGTATTATCCTTTTCATACGAATAATACAATAACCAATAGAAAACCCATTTAAAACCCATAATTGATTGGTATTTCTGTCATTCAATGTGTTATCAGAAAGTACAATGGAAATAAACTCAGAATCAGCTATACTGTACTAGACCGACTGAATATGTACTTTTCTTGAGAGAAACAAAAATCATACAAGTCTCAGACCATCATAATGCCTTGGAAACTCATTTATATAGCATGAGTTACAACAAGCAAAGGGCAATTGTGATTTGACAAGTGTCCAAGAAACAAAACATTACACAAAAGACAAAAAGGTCACAACAGAATACTAAGCATATCAAATATTCTTTTAGGTAGGCCTGTTCCTATTACTATTGTACTTATCAACTTTTGATTAGTCTCTCATTTTTCCAAATCCTTAGAATATGTGGCTACCAAGCTAGCCAATGGGGGGTGATCTTTTGATGCCTTTAGATCAGTTTTTTCCTTTGGGTTTTCACTGCTTTCACCTTGAGCAGGCACTATTTCTTTTTCACCTTCTTCTTCCTTCAACTCTAGTGCTGATGTGTCAATGACCTGCACCTCATCTTCCTATTCCCTATCATCATCTGAACTACCTTCCTCCAACTACTAGTCTGAAGGAATATCTGCCATCCAGGTGTTAAACTGTATGTCATCCGGCCAGTTGAACTGTATGATATCATCTTGTTTCTTTAATATATAATCAGTCTCCTTTTCAAAACCAACAAATTCTTGCCTCAAAGAATAAAAAAATAACTAGATTTTAACCAATTCCTCTATCATGGTGGCCCACCAAGCATGCCCTTTTTCATTAACAAATTTATTTATCCTTATGCAAAAAAGGTCATCTAATTCTTTACTCCATTCATCCTTATTTTTCAATTGGTTCTTTCTATCCAAGGCATAAGGAAACAGATCAAATTTTTAATTCTTGTATTTATTTAAGAAAGAAGCAATTTTTAGTTGAAGAGAAACTCTCTTGTTATCAAAATTTGATAGGTCATTAGTAATATCAAACAATTTTTCAATATGGTCATTGGAAGACCTTATAACTGAATAACATAAAAGGGTGATTTCTTTTTCCCTTTTTCCCACTTGTTAACAATAGGCTTGAGGGTTTCATCATGGGTTTTCATTTTCTCCCATATACTTATTACTCTTGCCAACTAATCAAAGAACAAGGGCCATTCAATCTTATTTACTAAATACATTAGGGCCTTTCTAAGCTTATGCTCATATTGCGTATTTAACT
Organism: Cupressus sempervirens; assembly: GCA_028749045.1. Taxonomy (NCBI): domain Eukaryota; kingdom Viridiplantae; phylum Streptophyta; class Pinopsida; order Cupressales; family Cupressaceae; genus Cupressus; species Cupressus sempervirens. Next base: position 755,031,964 of record CM053787.1, on the reverse strand, counting down.
CTACATGTAAGGCCCATAGCTTATTTTTTTCTTCTTCAAAATCCTTAGCTATATAATATTTTGGCCTCTGAGGTGCGTCTAGTATTTCTACAAGGGGTGTGTATTTAAAAGGTTCCACTGGAGGACAGGGGTATGTTATTCTTGGCCTTGTGGACTTCTCCATTACCTTGTTTTCAAGTTCAATTCTCCTTTTCACCTCCTTATTATAAGCCTCAAGAATTGTTTCATATTTATTCTGTAACTTAGACATAACCTATTCCTCCTTCTTAGTGGTGGCCAAAAGAAACTTAGAAGAATCCACATTCCAATATGCTGCCTACATAAGTGAGGTGTCAGCAACCCTTCTTACAAGTATATTTCCCATCAACCTAGACTCATCTGATTGTAATGATGTGGCTCTAGATCCCTTTCTCAATGACTAACTAACCAATGTAGCTTGATCTTCAATGAATGTAGTGCCTTGGAAGTCACTTCTATTTGAGTCTTGCAACTCCAATCTACTTGAAACAGAATTGAAAATTAGTGCATCTGCAATATCCCAATTGGGCAATAATAAAATGTTAGATGCCTTTATCATCTTCCTCCCCTCCTCAAGGCTTATATTATGCAATTCCTTCATCATTTCTTCCTTAATTTGGTTTTGCATGAAAGTTTCATCCATTTCTGTATGCTCTATTTTCATCTTTTTACATTTCTCTTCGAAAATGTTCATGTTTGTCCTCCATGCAAACTGCTGAAAAGCCCTAGATTTCAAAAAAATGTCATCAGTCAAAAATTGATGATTTGCTTGTTCTAATACAGGGTCCAATTCCCTGCATCTATAATTAGCTATTGTTAGATCCAAACTTGGGAGAGGAGGCTCTGGAGGGTTACCCTCATCTAATTCTGCTTGAGTAATAAAAATACCCCCCCATGATCCCATTTATTCAACCTGTTCACCAGTGAGCTATTCTTCTCCAATCCTCAAAGGGGATTGAGTGGGTGAATACTCCTCAACGTGAGGCCTTTCTTCAATTATTACCTTTTGCCTCTTAGGACTAGGATCTTCAGGTCTCTCCTCTTGGGCTATATTGGTGGATCCTATTATTTGTTTGCCCTTATCTATAGGAACCCTTTTATTCTGAACTATAGTATACCCAGGCTTCTTTTGTACAATTATTTTACCAGCTCCCACATTTGGGGTGGAAGCCAATCTCCTCATGACTTCTCTAGCCTTATCAGGATAAGAATCAATAAAAATTTGTTTCTTTTCATCCATGACTTCCATTATCTCAGGGAAGGTATTCATGAGTTTACTTATTTTATCAGCCTCTGTAATAGCATTATCTAAAGGATCATATTTATTATCAAAACAATGAATGAATTCTAAGACCTGGGAATAAACTCTCCATTTTTCCTTTTTAGCTTCCTGCTCTTGCAATGGGAATTCATTACTTATAATGTCCTTTGGATAATAAGAATCATGCTTGACCGGTCCCAACTTGATTCTATGCCTCAACATTTGATTGAAAAATCCCTCAGAGTCACAAAAATAGGGATGAGAGACAACCATCATATAGTGCTCCAAAATTTTATACAAAAAGAGCCATCCCCCTTTTGTAATCACAAACTGCTGGGCCAATGTGTAGGTAGGGAAAATTGACCCTAACTACCTTTTCAACAAAAACATTTCTTCCACTCCCCCTAACTACCACAAAATTTCAGCCACTCCTACCTTCAAAGGTACTTGGTAAGGCAAGACATGAGGACTGCCTTTAAAACCATAGATTCTAAAAATAGTAGAAACAAAGTAAGGGATGATATCTCCCCAATTATGTGAAACTTTCAAGTCATGGGGGTTATCCATATGCCTGATGAGACTCATTAGCATCTTAGGGATTGTAGGATTGTCACTCAATATAAGGCATCTTAATTTAGCAGCAAAATATCTATCAAATCTAACAAAACTAGCATTACTTGCATCCCAAGTCATATCTGCACTCCACAATTAGACTGGCCCATTTTCCTCTCTATTTAGTTTCATCTCATTACCAAAATATGTCACTCCTTTGAATAAAAACATATGCATTAATAAAGAGTAGTGACCAAAATTTTTTTCGACCTTGCCCTTTGCAATCCCAACTAAACCAATGTGAATTTCTTCAGCCAAAAAGGAAGCAAAAGAAAAAATAACCTCTACATCAAAAGAAGCAATTTGAACCATCATGTACATGAGGCCAATGGGCATGAACTCTTGCTCATCTTCACCAAAAACTCTGCACAAGGTCATGTATATCTCTATAGCTCGGGAAGTTTAAAAACTCTTCTTAAAGGGCTCTCTAGAAGCTATAGTAATTATTGGCAAAGATCCTATTGTACCGATATGTGCCCTTAGTGCACCTCCCCTAATTACATCCCTCTTTTCTTTGTATTCATTTTCTAATTCTGGCAGATTGATTTGCACATGGTAATCTAACAAAGGTTGTAGGTGAATAACTTCTCTAATTTCTTTAGGACTAATTGAGACTAGAGGCACACCATCTTTTCTTCTCACAACCCTAATGGCTTGGTCATAATTCTTGGAAATGGCTTCAAGAAAATCATAATCCATGAAAACACTCGGAACTACTAACTTTCCCAAATCAAAATTCAAGACATTAGCATGTGGGGCAAACAAATTTCTTTCTAAAAACCACTTTTTAAATAGGATAAGATTAGTTTGAGTGGTTATTGCATCCCTTACCCAATTCCCCTTGTCATACAGGCCATCCACAATTTTAAGCCTAGGGTTTAAGGAAATCAATTTTTTAACTTGTGTAGGCTCTACAGTAGATTCTGGGAGTAGTTCTAATAAATCATCATGGAAATTCCTATCCATATAATTAATTTGCCCAGAAAATTGTTTCTTAGGAGGCATTTTGATAGTATTGAGAAAACTGGAATGCCACAGAGGGTATAATATGAGTACTTACTTGACTTGCTAAATTTGTTCTTCTCTGAACTTCTGTAATTGCTCTTGAACAATAGAAGAATAAATTCACATCTTTACCAAGCTTAACACGATGCAATCAACAAGCTCCTATGCTAAAAAAAGTGTAATCTTTGTTCACGTGGGATTGGAATTAATGAAAATCTCCTATGTTGTACTCTATTTCTCCCACACGTGAAGCTTTCACTTATCATAAATGTGTAGAACAGAAAAATAGAGTGGCGTCGCACTTTCTTTTTTAATCTTGCATCGTTGATCCTTGAAAAATCCTACAATCTGGGAATGACAACTAAGCTGACTTAGTTTTCTTCTTAACACATTGGCAGTCAAGCCAATAAAATACCTCCACCTTTACCTTTCCTTCAATTTTGGCACTTCAAACTGGGCCCATGGATGACCACAGACATGTGTCATCAACTCGCTAACTCATTATACATAACTCTCGAGCACCTTTCCACAGCAAGCTAGCAATGACCACTGATCTCTCTTTAATAATGTGGTAGATAATTGAAACAACCTTTAAAAACATAATGGTGGGTCCCTTACTCATTAGCTTGCTATACTTATTCATCGCACATCTCTTCATAGCGAGTTAACGAGCATTGTTAATCCAGATTTGATCCTATGGACAACAATCTATTGCAGCAGTGGTGGACCATCACTCATTAGCTCGCTATACATAACTTCCAAGCATGTCTTCATAGCAAGTTAATGATGGCCTTTGATCTTGGCTTGATCTCATGATTAGAAATTTTTGTACTTTATACATGAGAAGTGGGTCCATGATACCACTATCGCTGAGCTGGCTCAACACGCTGGCACATATATATATATATTTTCTAATCTCTTAATGACATCATATGTCCTGGGCCTTGTCATGTTTGTGAATTTTAGGTGGGTTGCTATATCACTACTGACATAAATACCAACAATCTAGGCTAGCAATATGGCGAGTTTCGGTAACCATTTAAAAACAACTCTCGAAAAAGAAACCACAAAAGACATTAACTTGCAGAGAAACAAAAATTAAACATGTACCATATCTTCTTCGAGATCCTTAGAATTACTTCTTACCTTAGAAGGACACCGTCTTTGGAAAATTTGAGCATTCCCTATATCACCACCGGAAAATTGCAAGTATTTCCTATTAGTGACTTGGTGAATCGCCGGATAAATTTGAACTTTAGTGACACCACTTGCAAGTTTTTTCCATGTGCATTTCTTCTTGAAACTAACAGGTCTAGGACGTATCACATGGTCATAAGATCTTCTCGTGAACACATTTTGTGACATCAAATTCCACTTTTTAGTATCACAAATAATTTTCCACTGATCGCTATCTCGCTATGCGTAACATGTGAGCATCTTGCCATAGCAAGTATGTGACAACCATGGATTCAAATCAGATCTGACAATAGGACTAAAAACCCCTTTTCTCAAAAGACTCAACCACGATGTCCAAACAAGTGGGAGAAGAATATTCGTTCTTCGCCCCCCCCCCCCCCCCCCCCACCTTAAAAAAAAAAAAAAATTCGCGCCAGGTTAAACTTTATAATCCAAACCTAGGGTTTTTCACAAATTTTCAAAGGTACAAAATATACTAAACCAAAACCCAAAACCCTATGACTTGTCAGAAACATCTCATCTAATTTTTTTTTTATAGAAAATTTGATATGCAAAAAATTCAAACCAACACTATGCAGAGTGTTGATGCTTTGTTCTGCTATTAACCGATTTGACAATTCCTCTGCTTTACTAAGTCGCCTATGCTCTTCACTCTCTTTCACTCTGGTATTCCTCTCTTCAATTCGCTAATAATTGAATTATGAATCTTCATCCTTCTTAATTTTTTTCATGACTTAGGTTGAGGTATTAATCTATGGCTAAGATTTATCCATTTTGCCTCTTTAGCATTACAATTATTTGATTGGTTGCATGCAGAGTACATAGGAACTCTAATAGATTCAATCTTATCTTTAAGATTTGAAATCTGTATATTAGCTATCATGCAACATGATTTGCATCTAAGTTTGTGAAGCCAAAAACTCATATGTTAATATTGTAACACTCGGCACTTGTTGATTGTTGATGCTTGACACTTGTTGATTGCTGATGCTCAACACATATAGAAATTCTGTCTTGCTCAACACCTATAGGAATTTTGTCTTGCTTGGCACCTATAGTTTATATAGTTGTTGAAACTTGCTTGATATTGTTTATCTACTCAACATTTGAATGACTTGACACTTGTTGAATTTTTGGCTCAGCACATATGGTAACTCAACATCTATATTATACTTGGCATCAACTTAGAAAATTTCTTAAGTGTGTTGACACTCAGTTGTCAAAACCAAATCTCAGACCAACAATCTCCCCCTTTGACATGAATGTCAAAAATACTTAACTATACATGATGAATCTAATTTCTTCAAGTATACAATACATTATGTTCAACATATATAGAAAATTTTAAAATTGTTCAAAATTTTGTGAAGGATTTTATACCTCAAAATTGTAACTCCCCCTGAGTTGATGTGCCTTTTTTGTCTCCAAAAATTCTCATGCTAGATTTGTTTCATGCTAATTTTTATATGCCTTGCTTTATCATTCTTTCTCTATTTGCCTTGTTTTGACTCCCCCTTTCATACATCTTCCCTTGCAATTATAGTTTCCTTTTGGTGTTTCTATTTCTCCCCCTTAAAATTTATCTCTCCCAAAATTTTATCTCCCTCTTTTTGACACTTATCTCAAAGGAGTCTATACATTAACTAAATATTTAGCAAAAAAGGATTTATTTACCTCCATTACTATCTTGAGAGCATCATCCAAGTTTTCTAGTGCAATTTCTAGTGATTTAAGTTGGATGGTTAACTCTGCTACAAGGTGAACTAGGCCTTCTAATGTAGAAAGATTGGGGTCTTTCTTTAACACATTTTCAGCATAGTCTAGTTCTTTCTACAAAATTTCCATGTATGGGGTTATGACAAATTGAATCTATATAAATTTGGCCTTTGTATTTGCCTCATCTGCTATTATCACATCTAGTTCCTTCTAAGTGTGAAGTGTAGTGTTAAAATGCTTCTCACTCGGAGCTGGATCTTTGGGTAGCTACATGCTTGATATATTTAAATTTCTCTCCAAGCTCATTATCCTTTGGCTGGTTTCTCATGTGAAAATTGATGGCTCACACAATTTGGAGTACAATGAGAATATGTTCTCAAGTACCGTCTTTACCCTTTCAATATTTTTTGCTAGCTCCACCTGTGATAGTGCTATTTCACTAGATATTCTTTCATTCACCTTGGTCTGAAACTTCTTTTCTGACCATTATAACAATTTTACATTTGTATCTAGGTTTTCATTCTACACCTGGTCTACTATATTGGATAGTTGTTCCATGATTGGCTTAGTTTCATCAGGTGCTTGCAAGCTAAATGCATCTAGAAAGATGTCTTTTATCTCAATCAAAGCTTGCATCTATTTATACTCATTTATGAGTATCTCCTATTACTTTTTCCTTTCTAGTGCCTCTTGCACTTCATTTATTTGATCGATGTTCATGGTTGCATAGGCATACTTACGAATGACTATTTCTTCAACTAGTGTAGGGTCTCCATAGTGAAGTACCCTTGAAACCTTTGTAGAACTCAAACCTAGTGCTGAGATTTGAAGTGGTATTGCTTTAGTGCTTGGCTTTTGAGATGTTCCAATTGGAGTCCCTGTTGTAGGAAAATTTATCAATGTTTGTATTGCCTCTTGCTCCTTCTCCTTAGGAATTTTCTTGTCCTCTTTAGATATTTCCTTATCAATTATTATGATATATGGGGTTGCATCTTGTACTTGTGCTATAGAGATAGAGGTATTCATCTATTCTATTTGGTCTTTTGCTAGCTCCTCAGTTGTTGTAGTGACTGTTATTGTGGAGTCAACCTTAGCTGATGTATCTTGTGTAGCTTGCTCTTGGGGTTTTCCACTTGCAGCTCTTGGGATATGAGAAGGTGGTTCTTGTGGATTCACCTTATCCCTTCTAATGTTAGCTACAACTTTTTTTAGTTCTTCCACACTCACCAAGATTGGATTTGTACACAGTTGTGCTTGTAGTGTAGTTTGGTGAAGAATCCTTTTAAGATCCTCTATAGTTAGTGGATTTATGTTCTGACCAAAATTGTGAGGAACATCTTGTATAATTATTGTATCTATAGGTGTGGGTGTAACATGTGGAGGACTTGGTGGTGGCAATTTGTGTCTTGCACACTCTATTCTATTTACTACTGTTGAACAGTTGCCATATCATCCTTTTGTGTTCCCTTCTCTACTATATTATCTACCTTTTCTTTTTCACCTTCTTCTCTCTTATCATAGTCCTCTTCTTCTCCATTTTTTCTTCCCTCAAAGGGGTCTACCTCTCCTTCCTTTATAGTTGTGAGGCCATGGATTAATTTCCACATTAAAGTGGACTTTTTGACAACATCCTCAAATTTATTTCAAAAGATACTAAATGCTCTATATTTGGGTGCAAATTTGCTCCCATGCTTCTTATTTTCCTTACTAATTTTCCCTTTAGTGAGTTTAGGCATTCCTTGAGCCAATGTTGAATCTCTTCATTATTTTTCCATATTAAGGCAATAATTCCATTTATTTTCTACAATAGTATATAACTTAGGCATTTAATTTTCAAGTTCAAGTGGAGTGTTCTTGAACATTGCCATCATAGTGTAGACTGATTCTTCAACTATGTTATGTTCTTCTCTACTTAAATTATACAAATCAATGCTTTTTAAGCTTGATAATTTTGCATTATCTCTAATGTTATCACATATATTTTCTAAGTTAGAATTGGTGGTGTGACTTACCACTCTAAAATGGCTATTGTCATTAGATTCAGTTCTTTCCTCATCTGATTTAGGAGGTGCAACATACTTTCTTCTTAGCTTCTTCTTGGCTAGACCTTCCTGCTCTATAACCTTTTTCTTTTCTTTCTTGTTGTAGCTCTTGTACTTGCCCTTGTAGTAGGATTTTCTGGGCTTGGCTTGGCTATCTTCTTGCCTTTGGGTTGAGCTATAGGTTCTTCCACTATGTTATGTTCTTCTCAACTTATTAAAATCAATGCTTTTTAAGCCTAATAATTTTGCATTATCTCTAATGTTATCACACATATTTTCTAAGTCAGAATTGGTGGTGTGACTTACCACTCTAAAATAGCTATTGTCATTAGATTTAGTTCTTTCCTCATTTGATTTAGGAGGTGCAACATACTTTCTTCTCAGCTTCTTCTTGGTTGGACCTTCCTACTCAATAGCCTTTTTCTTTTCTTTGCTCAATAGCCTTTTTCTTTTCTTTCTCCTTAGCCTCCTTTGTTGTAGCTCTTGTACTTGCCCTTGTAGTAGGATTTTCTGGGCTTGGCTTGGCTATCTTCTTGCCTTTGGGTTGAGCTACTGGCTATTTCTAAGCTTTTCTTTTCTTTGGCTTTGGCTTTGGTGCTTCCTTGGCTTGCTCTTCCTCCTCAACACCTTCTACTTCTTTTGCATCTTCTCCCATGCCGTGGGTCAATGCAAGTTGCTCTAGCCCTATTCTTCATCTTCTTCATATTCATCATCATCTTCTTCTACTTTTGCTATCCCTTCTCCAAATCTAGCCTTAAGCTTCTTGACCAATATGTCCTTTTCTTTAGGGTTGAAGCAATTTTCAACTCCATTTCTACCTTGGATTCCACAACGTCAAAAGTGCCAAAAGGTTTTGCACTTTTATCAATGTCTTCTGCAAGCAATGTTGTGATTGCTATAGATGCCTCATCAATGTTCATTTCATATCCAAGTGTCCTTAGCCATCTCACCCTTAGTACTACTGCTTTGATGTATGTGAAATCAATGTCAACTAAGAAACATATGTCATTAACATGCTGTTCAATAAGAGAGATAGGTATCCTGAGTCTCTATTTCATTGATTTGTTAAAGTCTTCAAAGTAGTTGGTCATTATAATTTCAAAATTTTCCCCCATTTTCTCTATGTACTCATTGACCTATATTGCTATAGACTTGTTTTTCTTCCAAATTACTTTACCAAAGGAGGGGAATTCATTCTGAACATAGAAAAATAAGGATATCAAAATTGATCCAAACTTGCATTGAACACTCTTGGATCTCCTTATTGCTCCCAAATTCTCCATAATCTATTGTAGTTGTAGTTTAGCCAGATCATATGTATGATCCTTCTTGACAATTTTGTATCCTACATCAACTACAATACAAGGTAAACTATTGAGTTAGCTTGACTGGTAGAATTTATGGGATATGACCCTAACAAAAAATTCTACAAGAGGATATTTTATTGTGTCTATTGTCATGCGCCTCTTATTCCATTTTTCCCTAGTGTTTTTCTCTATATCTTCATTTGAACGAGTCCTTAGGGTCTTTGGCCATTATAGGGTTGGATACCTAGTTATCCTATGTATGATTCGTTTAGAGTATTTAATAGGTCCATCCTCCAACCATAGGCATCCATCATGTATTCTACTTAGCATAATTCTTATCCATTCCATTTTGAAAACAATGGGGAAATCTAGGGCACGAGTTAAGCCCTTCCTTTCAACAATTTGGAATTCTTCTTTCAATACCCCATTCTCACAAAGTTTATTATATGCTTGCCTTATCTCCATGTCACCAATTTCTCCTATCTTATAGTGATAACACCTTCTAACATCTTGCACCATCACAACTTTAGGTGGAATAATGGATAGAGCTCCAGCAGGGCCATTTTTGTATGCAACTTTAGGAATTGGTCTGAAATTTGGCTATTTAACTTCATTATTGACCAGTTGGACCTAAAATAGCTCCTTATCCTAGGGTTTCCTAGAGCTAGATGCCATTTCTAAAAACTAGGGTTTCAAGATGTAAAATTTGCATAACTGCATAGCTTGGCACTAGGGTAAATACCTTAAATCGACGAAACAATATTGAATCTTGGCTGAAATATTCTCAAAAGCATCAATCTCTTATTGGAAGTTGTTTCTATTCTCTTCTTGCTCTTTCTCTATGTTCACAATGATGATAAAAAACTCAACCTTATACCCTTCATTACATACCATTTAATGCTTAGTGCATATACAACTATCCACTCGGCTCCCATTGATTTTCCAACACTCGACATATGCTAGAGTTTCCCTTACTTGGCTTCAATCAAAATTACCCTTCACTTGGCATCCACTACTAGCTCAGCTCCTACTAACTTTGGTAGACAACTTGACATATACTAGGATTTTACTCAACATCTGAAGGCAACTTTCCTTACTCGACAACAATGCAAAATTTTTGAAGATTTAACCTTGCATGTTTATTCATGTTGATCTATCCTTTTCAGTGATAAATTATTTTGGGAACTGATGTATGATAAATCATTTAAATATTAGTCCCACATACCTTCTTCTACTTAGTTGGATGAAGCGTGACTACTTGACCTTTTTGGTGAAGTGATCCCTCCATTAGACGTACCACTTCCATCTCTTCTTTTCCATGTCCTATTCATCTCTCCTTTGATGTGTTCAACATCAACTTTTCCTTTTCCTTTGTTGAACTCAGAATCGGGTGCCTTTGACCTAGTTGGGCAATACTTGCTGATGTGTCCTATCTTTAGATAGCTAAAATAAGTGGTTTGACTAAACCACCTATTGTAGTTGCTGCTAAAATGTGTTCTTATGTAGTTCTTAGGAATGTGTCCATATTCTTGAACTTAGTGATAGTTTTGGCTAGTGTTGTAGTCCCAATTTTAGTGATGTCCATGACTATTTATCTTTGTTGGTTGGTTTAGTCTCCACATAGTCTTAAACCTACATTCAAAGGCTCTATGTCCATACTTCTTGCAATTATAGTAGTGACCTTCAAATCTTAATGTCTTGATGGTTCTAGTCCTGCAGTCATGTGCCTGATGACCTTGCTTATTGCACTTGTGATAGTGACCCATGTTTTTAGGTTTGTCACACTGATTGGCATTCTTGCTCCTACACACATTATAGGTATGTCCCTTTTTACAATAGAAATAACAAGTGGGTTTTGTGTTCTTACCTTTGTCACTTGTTTCTTCTGTAGTCTTAGATGACTCTCCTTCTTCAGTGCTAGTGTATCCTAGTCCTGAAGTGTCATTGCTAGATCTTGGTGATTTTAGTAACTGTTCAAAAATACTTTATGGCTTCATTAGGTTTATTAAATCTTTCTACAATTTCATTCTCTCTTCTCAAGTCATTTTTCAATTGTTTATTTTGCATCTTTAGTGGAGAGATCTTAATGTCCTTCACATTCAACTCATGATGGGCATTTTTGATTTTGCTTAGGGTGTCTGGCTGCATGTTGGAAACTATTGCAAGCTCAATTGGATTTTCCTCTACCCTTTTGGAAAGGTTTCTCTTGTCATCTTCTATCATAGCTTTATCTTCAAAGGCTCTCTTCTTCTATTCAGTCACTTCACACAACATCATGGCTTGTGATTCTTGCTCAATCTTGAGAGATTTGATCTCTTTTGCTTGAGCTCTGTTCTTCTCCATTAGGTCTGCAATTTCTGCATCAAACTCTTTAGAATATCCATTGGAAAACACTTTTTTGGTGTCAATCTCCTTGTAATGTGTATCATTCTCAGCTATGGTGATGTCTCTTCTTCTCTTCAGGGATTTCCTCGATTCTTCCCTAGCTTCTTCTAGAGAATGCATAATGAGATGTATTTCAATCTTTTAGTTCTCTATAATCTTCCCAAGCTTGTAGACTTCCATTTCTAGATCTTTTCTTCAAGCTATAAGGGTTTTCCTTATAATAAATTTTCTCTGATACCAATTGTTAGAATTAACAAGTGGGAAAATACTTCTAGGAGGGGGGGGTGGTGAATTAGAAGTGCCAAACTTTAAGCTATAATTTTTTAAACTAAAATCAACACATGCATATAACATATCTAATTAACATGAAGGTAAATGCATGCATGAAAATAGACAACACAATATTTGATCACCTAGAAACACTCCAAAATGAGAAGGTAAAACTAGGGTGGGGTTGACACTCACAACTTATCACTATAGCAATATGTAACTTGTCAAGGTTACAAAGTTTTGACAATCATCAATGGTATGCCCTATGAGAGGCCTACCCTATTAAAGGCTCCAACACCCTATTAATGGTGTACTTGTCTAAAGGATTTACAAACATTCACTTGGAATGTCACCCTGTTAAAGTATTTAGAAAATGGCTATTAAACCAACCTATCTTGATAGGATTTTTATTCTTCTAATACAATGGCTAGAAAGTATAGTAGAATGTGTTGACTGGATTACTTACAATCTTCAATTGCTAATTTTAGATCAATGTTTAGTCCATTCTGATATGATCCTCTTTGATCTCATATGATATTGCGTGAAGTGCTGATGCTCTATTCTACTATTAACTGATTTGATAATTCCTCTACTTTACTAAGTCACCTGTGCTCTTCACCCTTCTACTCTTCACTCTCTTTCACTCTGGCATTCCTCTCTTCAATTTGCTAATAATTGAATTATGAATCTTCATCCTTCTTAAATTTTTTTCATGACTTAGGGTTAGGTATGAATCTATGGCTGAGATTCATCCATTTTTCCTCTTTAGCATTACAATTATTTGATTGGTTGCATGCAGAGTACATAGGAACTCTAATAGATTTGATCTTATCTTTAAGCTTTGAAATCTGCATATTAGCTGTCATGTAACATAATTTACATTTGAGTTTGTGAAGGCACAAACTCATATGTTAATACTGTAACACTCGACACTTGTTGATTATTGATGCTTGACACTTGTTGATTATTGATGCTCAACACATATAGAAATTATGTCTTCCTTGACACCTATATGAATTCTATCTTTCTTGACACCTATAGTTTAGTTAGTAGTTAAAACTTGCTTAACATTGTCTATCTACTCAACATCTGAATGACTCAACACTTGTTGAATTTTTGGCTCGACATATATGGTAACTCGACATCTATATTATACTTGGCATCAACTTAGAAAATTTATTAAAGTGTGGTGACACTCAGTTGTCAAAACCAATCTGAGACCAACAACTAATTTGCACAATTGGTTCTTTACCATATTTTAGATCATCAATCTTGTCTTTCAATTTTTGCCAATATAAAATTTTGCATCCTCATACCTATCTTTTAGGTTATCTCTTTCTTCAATAAGAAGGTCAATTTGTTTAAGAGCATTTCAAAGGTTTTTCTTCAACTATTCCATATTCAAAGGGTCTTACTTAAGTCATTAAGCATCTTCAAAGTAATTAGGCTCTGATACCAATTATTAGAAATAAATAATACTAGGGGGGTGATCCAAACTTTTTACCACAACTGAATATTATTAATTACTTTATAAGTTACATATGAAAGTAAATTAATAATACTAAATAGTAAATATGACCATGCACATAGAGAACTCATAACACCACTATTTGTTAACTAGGGAAACCCTGACCTATTAGAATTATAGATGGAGTAACTAAGAGGGGGGGGGGCAAATTAGTTACCACAAAAAAAATCCAAATCCCTTAGATGTCTTAAATAACTAGTTACTGTTGATACTCGGTAAACACTCACAAAAATGCTGTATCTTGGTAGATTAACTTGTTACTAATCTTTAAGCATTCTTAATTATTAACATGCACACAAAAGTAAATAATATGAACATAAGAGATACCAGATTTAATGTGGAAACCCAATATGGGAAAAACCACCAAGTAACTAGCTACCAATTTTCACTCTTCTGAAGTGAGACCTGTTAGGAGCCAACCCTGTTAAAGGTTACAAAATAATTTTTTAGGTGTGACCCTATTAGAGGATATAATTACCCTGTTAAGGGTGGCCTTGCTAGAGGTCTTTAGAAAAATTCAACTGAACTGTCACCTTGTTAGAGGATTTACAAAATGGTTGCTAAACCAACTCTGTTAAGAGGTTTTGGAATCACTACTACAATGGTTGGAAAGTAACAATGAATTGACCTGAATAAGATGCAAGTAAATTTTTTGATTATAGATCTCTATTTTGCACCATTAGATCCTCCTCGATCAAATATACCTTTGCTGCTCCTCAATGATCTCTAATCATCCTTCAAAATTCACTCTCACAATAATTAGTCCTCTTTTACATTCATATCACATCAAATTCACCACACTCAAATTTCACAACTTGACCTCTTATATATACCTTTCAGATTATCAAGTTGGCACATTCACAAGTTACATTTACCATTAAACCATACATCAGTTGGTTACAAATATTACATTAAACAAATAAACTTTATTTTCCAAAATAATGAAATCCTTCATTGGCTGACCCTACTTGGTGAACACTGCTCTAGAAACAATTTCCTAAGTTAACCATCTCAACTTGGTTAACACTACAAATTGTACAAAGTCCTTTGGCTACCTAGTTAACTTGGTAAGAACTGAATTTCTTTGCTAACCGTGAGAGCTCGGTAAGAACTGTTCTCTACCATATTTTCCTTTGATGACTGAGTAAGTTTGGTAGACACTAAATTTCCTTGCTAACCTTGAAAGTTCAGTAACAACTATCTGTATAAGATAAAGTCTTAGAAAGCTCGATAGACACTGTAAACCTCCTTTGCTAACTTTCTGAGCTTGGTGGACTCTGTCTTTTGTCTTGGTGACCGATTGAGCTCAATAGACTTTGATTGATAACTAATATGACATTTGTGTAATATCAAAGACAACACACAATTAAAAAATTATATCCAAGAATCTCCCTCTTTGGCATTGATGGCAACACAACATGTCATAGCAAAATGAAATTTGAAAGCAAGTCTTTTCTGAAAGAATGCTTCTCGTTCTTACATTTCATTCCACTAAACTCCTCAAATATAGTAATCACCCTCTTTCATAGTAATCTCTCCTTTTTCTTGCAAATTTTAGAAAGATATGATAGTAAAATATCCCTCTTTGACAACACATGCCAAAGACAACATAACTCAAATGAAATTCAATGTACCTTATGTACTAATTCATATGCAATGTCTTCATTACTTTGCTACATCAACTGATAGATCTTCAATTCTATTCTTGTTGAGGCATCACTAAAACTATATTTTAGTAAGCTTCAGATAAGGGAATGACCCCTATCTTACCTCTTAGATACAAGAATACATCCTTAGGTAAAGGCTTTGTGAATATGTCAGTAATTTGTTCCTTTGTATGGACATATTCCAATTTGATCTCGTTATCCTACACTAATTCTCTGATAAAGTTATACTTTATAGCAATATGCTTGGTTTTTTAATGCATCACTGGATTCTTGGATATGTTAATTGCACTTGTATTGTCACAAAACATAACAAAAGGTTCTTTGATTTCTTCCTTCATACCTTCCAATAACTATTTGAACCAAACAATGTTTGAATAGTTTACTACTACTACAACATATTTTGCCTATGCTGTGGACTAGGATGTACAATTTTGCTTTTTACTTGTCCAAGAAACCAAGCTCTTTCCAAGAAAGAAATCTCCTCCACTTGTACTCTTTCTGTCATCAACGTTTCCTGCCTAATCTGCCTCAGTCAACACTTTTAAATCTAGATTTCCTCCAAGTTTATACCATAATCCATAATCTTCAGTTTCTTTCAAATATCTCATGATACTTTTGATTGCCATCATGTGATTTTCTTTTGGTTTTTCTGAAAATCTTGCTACAATACCAACTACAAGGGCAATGTTTGATCTTGTATGCACTACATACAGCAACTTTCCAATCATAGATCTAAAAATGTTTGATCCACTTCCTTTGATTCATCATCCTTGGTAAGTTTTAATCCAGTACCCATAGGATTCTTAACTGGTTTGCAGTCTTCCATACCAAACTTTTTCAATAACTCCTTGATGTATTTAGATTGAGTGATGTAGATGCCATTCTTATTCTGCTAAATTTGAAGATCACCAAAGAATTTGATCTCACTAAACATCGACATTTCAAATTCTTTGTTCATTTGTTCTAAAAATTCTTTGCAAAGATCATCATTTCCTATGGACAAAGTATCATCTACAAATATTTTGCCAAAAAAATCTTATTATTTGGTCCTTCCTTGAAATACAAGCTACTATTATCATTAGTTCTTTGAAAATCAATCTGAATAAGATAGTTATGCAGTCTTTCATACCATGCTCTAGGGGCTTGCTTTAGACCATACAATGCTTTATGTAATTTGCAGACCATGTCCTTCTTGTCTAGATCAACAAAACCTTTAGGTTGTTCAATGTAAACCTCTTCATCTGGTATACCATTAAGAAATGATGATGTGACATCCATCTGATAAACTTTGAATTGTTTGTATGCAACATATGCAAGTAACTTTTAACACCTTCCAATCTCACAACAGGAGCAAAAGTCTCTCCATAGTCTACACCTTTTTCTTGAGAGTATCCTTTGCATACCAGTCTAGCTTTGTTCCTTGACACCTTACCATCTTCATTTAACTTGTTTTTGAATACCCACTTAGTTCCAATCACATTTTTTTCTTTAGGCCTAGGTACAAGAGTCCATGTTTTGTTTTTCTCTATCTGCTCTATCTCTTCATTCATAGCTTCAATCCAACTTTCATTTTCTAATGCATCTTTGAAATTTCTAGGTTCAAAATCAGCAAGTAAACAAGTGCCTTTTAACTTACTTCTTGTCATAGTTCCTTCAAATTTATCTCCAATGATCTGATTTGGTGCATGATGCCTCCTGACATACTTAGCTAATACAGGTTCCTTTCCTTTTGAATGATTTGTATTTTTATCCTCTTGAACTTCAGCTTTAGGTTATGACTATCTTGTCTATAGCTTGAGTCCTTCAAACTTGTAGGCATTGGCTTGGTAGCATCAGAATGTGACTCAGGTTCTTGTAGCTCGGTTTGAACTTCTTGCAACTTGGTTATTGAAGACTCAGTAGTAGAAGATTCCTAATTGACAAGAGTATCTGGTACTATAACAAGTTCAATGAAAACAAATCTCATGTAGTCTTCTAGTTCCTTTTTGCTTTCTTCTTTAGTTCTTTCTGTAAACTCATCAAATTTCACATGTGCACTTTTTATGACTTTGTGAGTAGACAAATTCAAACATCTATACGCTTTAATCTTGCAAGAATCTCCCTAAAATATTCCTTCATCACCCTTCACATTAAATTTACCTTTTCTAGATTCTTTCAAAATGTAACATTTTCTTCCAAATACTTTTAGCTAACTTACATTGGGTTTGTAGCCATACCATAACTCATAGAGAGTTTTGAATGAGTCCTTCTTCAGCTGTACTTGATTCAAGGTATGAATTGCAATGCTGATAGCTTCCTTCCAGTATTTGATAGAAATGCTCTTTTCAATCATTAAGGTTCTTACATAGTCTATGATAGATCTATTCCTTCTTTCAGCTATTCCATTTTGTTTAGGAGTTCTAGGTGCCGAAACCTACCTTTTGATTCCTCTTTCAATGCAAAAGTTATTGAACTCATGTGAAATGAATTCACCACCTCTATCTAACCTCAAGCACTTTAGTCTTTTGCCTGTTTCCTTCTTTACTCTGGCCAAATACCATTTGAACTTCTCAAATGCTTCTGATTTTTCTCTTAGGTACATGACAGTCATCATTCTTGAGTAATCATCAACAAAAAGAATGAAGAACTTTTCACTAGTATAACTTTCAATTCTAGTAGGTCCACACAAATTAGTATGGACAATTTCTAAAACTTCTTTAGACTGATAATTTTTTCTTTTAAAGCTAGTCTTTCTCATTTTGCCAATTTGACAATTCTTGCATAGACCAACTTTAGGTTTCTTTATGTTAGGAATGCCTCTTACTTTCTTGAATTTACTTATTTTCACCAAGTTATCAAAGTTCACATGACACAACCTTCTATGCCATAACCAACTTTCTTCAACTTGAGCAATAAAGCATGAAAATTCACCACGTTCAAGATAAAACAAGTTACCTTTTGTTTGAGTGCTTGAGCCAATAAGCTTTCCTTTGCCATCTAGCAGTCTTTCTTTTCCATGCATGAATTCCACTTTGAATCCATTACTGAGTAGCCGTGCCACACTCAAAAGATTATGTTTTAGTCCTTCTACCCAATATGCATTATCACATACAAGTTCTTTGGTTAGTAAGATTCTTCCTTTTTCTTTTATGCAACAAGGTTCAATATTACCAAACCTCACACTACCACCATCATAGTCTTCAAAATGTTCAAACTTAGTTTTATCACTAGTCATGTAATGAGAACAACCACTATCTATAATCCATGTATCATTTTTTCTCACATGAGAAATAAGTTCCATTTCATCATCATTATCAGACTCATCCTTTACAACAATGTAAACAATTTCATCTTCTCCTTCATCATCAAAATCATTAGAATCTTTAGCCATGAAACATGTTTTCTTACCTTTGTCCTTGAATGATTTGATTTTACCTTTGTCTTTCTTGCCATTGCACTTGTGACCTTTCTTCTCATCCTTGTTCTACTTATTTGGGCACCTAGTAGCAATATGTCCAATTTATTCACAAGAAAAATAGATTAGAGGAACCTTACCTTTGTATTTCCCTTTGCCTCTTGAATATTTCCTTGCTAGCAAAGCTTCAACCACCTCAAGATCATTGTCTAAACTCTGTCCTGATTCTTCATCACTATTTGACTGAGAATCCTTTATCTTCTTACCTTTCTATTTGAGTGAAAGCTTGGCTTCAAATGCCGATTCAATGTTCTTGGTAGCTAGAACATAATTATTATAGTTATCTAGCTCGAATGTAGTCAATCTTTCAACTATGGCCTCTATATTTATCTTATGATTTGCTTCATATCTTCTTTCTTGAATTTCTAAAACTCTAATTGCATAAATGGGAAGTAGTGTTCTAAAAACTTTACTTATAATTGTTTCCTCCTTGATATCTGATCTAGATGCTTTGATTGCACTAACACTTGCTTTAACTCTTTCAACATATTTTGCAATGTTTTCATCTTCTCTCATCCTCATTTGATCAAATTGACCTTTCAAACTTTTTGCTTTGGCTCTTCTCATATTATCATCACCTCCATAGATCTCTTTCAACTTGTTTCACATTTCAAAAGTAGTTTTGCAATCCTTGATATCATCAAATTCTTCGTAACTTAAGACAAATGCAATATCTATCATCATGTTGTTGTGAGTCTTCTTTTTAGAAATATCATTGATGGATAATGTGCCAGTAGGTTTTGTATATTTTTCATCAAGGTACTTCAGCCCTGTATCACCAATAGAAGCTAGATGAAGTCTCATCAATCCCTTCCATGTTGAGAAGTCATCCTTCTTAAGCCTTGGAATTTCCCTCTTGTAAGACATCTTGATTTTTAGCTTAGATCCTTGAAATCTTTCTTGGAAGCACCAAAAGGTCTGATACCAATTGTTGGAATTATAGATGGAGTAATTGAGAGGGGTGAATCAGTTACCACAAAACAAATCTAGATCCCTTAGATGTCTTAAATAACTAGTTACTACTGATACTCGGTAAACACTCACAAAAATGCTGTAACTCAGTAGATTAACTTGTTACTGATCTTTAAGCATTCATAATTATTAACATGCACACAAAAGTAAATAATATGAACACAAGAGACACTAGATTTAATGTGGAAACCCAATATGGGAAAAACCACCAAGTAACTAGCTACTAATTTTCACTCTTCTGAAGTGAGCCCTGTTAGGAACCAACCTTATTAAAGGTTACAAAACATACTGTTAGGTGTGACCCTGTTAAAGGATTTAATCACCCTATTAATAGTGGCCTTGCTAGAGGTCTTTAGACCAATTCAACTGAACTATCACCTTATTAGAGGATTTAAAAATGGATGCTAAACCAACTTTGTTGAGAGGTTTTGGAATCACTTCTACAATGGTTAGAAAGTAACAATGAATTGACTTGAAGAAGATGCAACTAAATTTGTTGATTATAGATCTTTATTCTGCACCATCAAATCCTCTTTGATCAAATATAGCTTTTCTACTCCTCAATGATCTCTGATCATCTTTCAAAATTTTCTCTCACAATAATCAATCCTCTTTCACATTCATATCACATCAAATACACCACACTTAAAATTCACAAGTTGACCTCTTATATATACCATTCAAATTATCAAGTTGGCACATTCACAAGTTACATTTATCAATAAACCATACATCAGTTAGCTACAAATATTACATTAAAAAAAAAAATTATTTCCCAAAATAGTGAAATCCTTCATTGGCCAATCTTGCTTGGTAAACAATACTCTAGAAAAAATTTCCTAAGTTAACCATCTCAACTTAGTTAACACTGTAAATTTTGCAAAGTCCTTTGGCTACTGAGTTAACTCTGTAAGAACTGAATTTCCTTGCTAACCATGAGAGCTCGGTAAGAACTGCTCTCTACCATATTTTCTTTTGATCACCGATTAAGCTCAGTAGACACTAAATTTCCTTGCTAACCTTGAAAGCTCGGTAACAACTGTCTACATAAAGTAAAGTCTCAGAACGCTCAGTAGAAACTGAAAACCTTCTTTGCTAACCTTCTGAGCTCAGTGGACTCTGTCTTTTTCCTTGCTAACCAACTAAGATTGGTAGACTCTAAATGATAACTGATATGAAATTTGTGTAACATGAAAGACAACACAAAATTTAAAGATTGTATCCAACATGACCAAGGGAAAACCTTGGAGGGGATAATACCCACTAGACGATTCACTAAGCAATAGGGTCCTATTAAGGATATCGACCCTGTTAGGAGTCTATGGAATACATATAGTCTCTTAAGTCCTTATTAGAAGCCTCAACCCTATTAGGAGTTGCTTCAACCTTGTTAGGAGTTGGTAGAACAAATATAGTGTATGCAAGCAGATCCCATTGCCCTAAGATGCAACTATACAATTCAATTCTTCACAAGAATAAGTATACATATAATTCTTTCTTAGTGTTGTAATTTAGACTTGTTCTAATCATACATCAGATCTCACATTTCATAAGGCTCACATATCTTTTAGATAGTTCATATAATAGTTCACATATCACATATATCACATATGTTGCACACTTTATTTGCGTAAGATAATATCCTTACTTATATCTTGCATATTAGGAAATCTTTGCTCAATTAGGCTTTATGTGTTCACATGCTTGAAATAATATAAAATAACTTATGGAATAATATCCACATAGTTTTCTCATCATGACTTAGTAATTATTTTGTTACTAAAATAATTCCTTAAGCCGTACAACTCTGATCACTGGTATGCTTTGTTAAATACCCGCACTAGTATTTCAACTATAACTTGCATTGTAATATCCATAGACATCTATGCACTTGTATATGTCATCATGACACTGTCATAGAGCTTTCCTCAACTATGCATAAGATAGCTCTCAATGAGTCATTTGTACACATCACATTTGTATCTGTACTGCTGCAAACTATCTAACACTTAGACAAATTTTCTAACTCTAAATGCATAAATGAAATTCTGAGTACATGTTTCCATAAATGACAAATATCAAGGCATCTGGCTAACCATATTTCCAACAATCATTTCCTTATAAGTAGGATCCTCCATCATCCTCTTTTTGCACCTTTTACACATCTTTATAGCCTAGGAAATTGTTGCTTTATATGTTAAGCACTATTACATCCTTGGGAAGCTTAGAAGTCACCACAATAGATTTTATTACTATTTTAAAAATAATTTCTTATTAAATAAAAAATTTATCCTATGCAATATTGAATATAAAGTCACCATAGTAAATTTTATTATTGTGGTGATATATATAAATATATATAAACTTTACAAATTTAAATTTGATATGAAAATTACGTTCAACCAATCAAATCTTTATTTTAAAAATCCATAATAACTCTGTAAGAACTGAATTTCCTTGCTAACCATGAGAGCTCGGTAAGAACTGCTCTCTACAATATTTTCTTTTGATCACCGAGTAAGCTCAGTAGACACTAAATTTCCTTGCTAACCTTGAAAGCTCGGTAATAACTATCTACATAAAGTAAAGTCTCAGAACGCTCAGTAGAAACTATAAACCTTCTTTGCTAACCTTCTAAGCTTAGTGGACTCTGTCTTTTGTCTTGCTAACCAACTGAAAATAGATATCATTTACATTCAAGAAATAAAGCTAGAAGTTGAAAATACTACTAGAGTTTTTAGGGTGTGTCAGGTTCATTCTATTTTTTTTTGATTTGGTGGGAACTTTAGAAAGCCTTGGGATAATTTAGAATCCTAGAGATGTCACAATGACTCCAATTTCTAAGTCACAATCTTGACAAGTAATGAAGTCTCTGTCCAACACAATCAAATTTTTAGGCATAGTTATCAATGTATATGGCCCAACAACTACAGATCAAAAGAAGAAGGTCTAGGAGGAAGTCTCAAATATAATTAAGGATTTCTCTTAGGAAGCTATAATCTTGGCTATAGATTTGAATGCCATGCTATATTTAGCTAATAAACATGGTGATAAAGGGGCTATAAATCAAGTTCAAAGAGACTTTTAGGAGTTTGTCATTAATAACGGTCTCTTTGAGGTAGAAGAAAAGAGTGGATAACCTAGACAAACTACAAAATTTTTTTTTATAATATTGCTGAAAAATTGGATCACTTCTTCCTTGCAGGAAAATATGACTCTCAACCCTTACTTTTTGAGGCATGTATCATGGGCATCTTTGGATCAAACCACTATCTAGCATGAATGGTTGTTCAAAATGATAATATTCCAGTAAGATGCACATTTTGATTTAAATAAATGTGGTTCTATGATCCAAGATTTATGGATCAAGTAACTTCCTGGTGGAAAAATACTCCGAGTGTTGATGGGAATCTTGCCTTCAATTTTTATTAGAAGATGAAATTTATCAAGAGGAGTCTCAAAGATTGGAACAAAGTAGACTTTGATAACACATTTAAAGCAAAAAAAGATGTAGAAGGATTTCTTGAAGCATTCAATTGTAAAATATTGGAAGGAGGCATGGTTCAAGTGGATTATGTGATAGAACAAGATATATTGTCTTGATATGGTGAACTCCTACAAAATGAAGAAATCTTTTGGAAATAAATATCTCAAGAAATATGGTTCAGAGAAGGCAACCAGAACACAATTTTTTTCATTGTTCAGTCAAATATAGAAGGATTTTCAATCACACCATCACAATCACTCAATTATATGGGACAATTGTCAATCTCCCTAAGGATGTCAAGAAAGATGCATTATCATTCTATTCCTCTCTTTAGAATGTCAAACTAGTCAATTAGCTACAAGCACATGAGGAACTATTAATGACTATTCCAGAACTAGTGATTGCAACAAGCAACAAGGAACTAATGAAACTTGTTACAATGAATGAACTAAAAGTTTGTCTATTTGGATTGGGTGAGGATAAATCTTTAGGTCAAACAACATTTAGGAAATTTTTTATCAAAAGTTTTGGCACATTCTAAATACAAAGTTGTTGGTTGTGGTTGAGGAGTCCAGAAAAAAAGGGTTTTATTTTCAAATACTTCAATAACACCTTCATATCACTGATCTTGAAGAAGAAGAAACCCAATTCCTTTGATGAATTCTTTCGATCTCCTTATGAAACATATTATATAAAATAATAAAAAAGGTGGCACTAAATAGATTAAAAACAATTTTAGAAAAGCTCATATCACTTGAACAAAGTGGGTTTACCCTGAACTACAACATAGTAGATGGAGTCATCATTGCTCATAAAGCAATCCATACCACTCAAACTAACAAGGAAAGATATATGATGCTAAAGATGGACATACATAATGCTTATGATGGGATGGATAGGGAATTTTTAATCTTGGTGTTGAATTTTTTTGGAATTAGCATAGAATGGACCAATTAGATTAGAGGAATGTTTTCTAATTACAGAGCCTCAATCTTGGCTAATGGTAGCCCTTAGAGATTCTTTAAGACATTTCATGGAATTTTTCAAGGTGACTCCATTTCATTATTCTTGTTTATCCTCCTAACTAAAGTTCTTGGTAGATCCATTGTGATGCTAAGATCAAATGGTTAATGGAAAGACATTTGGATTACCCAGAACATGAAGTTTGAGACTCACTCCCAATTTGTAGATGATCCTTTTTTTGGTAAAGAAATTATTGTGGAAGCTAGATTAGTGAAGTGAGTTTCAGATGATTACAAATTTTCCTCCAAGGAGGCTATTAACTACATCAAATAAAACATCTATTTTTTCAATATCAAAGAGGCAACCCAAAGATCCATTATAGAAAAATTTTGAGCAAAAATTAGAAAGATCACAATAAAATTTCTAGGGATGCGTCTCTTTGAAGGAGTAGCTAAGAGCATCCTATGAAGGTAATTGCATGATATTTGTATTTCTCAAATTTTAGGTTGGAAAGGTCATTGGTTGTCCCTAGCTAGTTGTTTGTTAATGTTGAGATCAATAATATCCACACTTCCAATTTACTCCATCTCATGCTTCAAGTTGCCAAAGAAAGTTATTAATGTCATTCAAAAAACTATGATTTAATTCTTGTGGAATAGAAATGGTGAGAAAGAAAATTTTATGCTCATGGAATGGGATCACATCTACAAGCCAAAATGGGTTGGGAGTTCTAGAATCAAACATTGGAGTCTCCTCTGTTGACATAAGGATTACTAGTGGGGGGTGAATTAGTAATATACAAGCTTTAGTTGCCAATAGGATATTATTTCTTACTTTAAACCATACATAATAAAGTAATAAATTAGTGCACCATATTTTGTTAACTAGGGAAACCCTGGCCAAGGGAAAACCACGGTGGGGATGATACCCACTAGATAATATACTGATATATATGTTCCTTGTTAGAGGATGGACTCTATTAGGAGTCAATGAGAAAATTCAGTATAAGAAGTCCCTATTAGGACACTCTAAATCCCTGTTAGGACATTCCAACCTTGTTAGGAGTTGTGCCAACCCTGTTAGGAGTTGTAGTACAATAGATGCGAGATGAGCCCTCTACCCAAACATGCACTTCCAATTACAAGAAGAGCTCACCACCTAGAAAAGTAAGTAGACTTTTGGAATATAGGTACTATAAATTATTTCTCAATTGATCTCTAATCTTTAGCTCGATCTTGGATCACAAAACAACTTTCACAAAGCTTCACATATATTGCTTTCACAAAAGTTCACATAAAATTGCTCAACATAACAATTAAACAATGCTTCACAATTACACTTCTTATTGCAAGATGTCCTTTGCATAAATACCATGCCTTTACAAATTGCTTCTAGGTTTGTTAAGACCATAATACACTTTTCCAACTTAGAGTAAACATCTAGGATGTTAGCCCTAATTGGACAAGTAGTTATTTTGTAAACAAAATAATTCTTTCGTTTAATTTCATTGTTTTGTTTCACTTAAAGCATAAATATCTCCTTTTCATATAGTCTATACTAACTTTGGAGGTTATACACATCATCACCAACATGTATACTATCTCCATCTAACTTCACTAGTCATAATATGACATCAACAACAAGTTATAAACAAAACAATACACGACTGTATACCAAATTCCATACTTAGACAAATTTCTGATTACCAAAAGCTAAGTATCTTTATTTTTGAGGTTTCTTGTAAGCATTTACATCACGTGTTTCCATAAATGATAATAATTACATGTCTCCATTAGCTAATTGTCAACATCCTTAGCACTTCCTTGGGAGCCAAGCTTTTATGAAAAATGCCGAATCAAAGATGGGTTAAAATTTTGAAGGTTAATTATCTAGGTAGTATAGATGAACAATTTTTTACCATTACGAAACCCCCATGTAGATCTATAATGTGGAACTTATGACTAGTTTTATAAGTCTGATCATTGATTACCCAACTTGGGAGATCAAAAATGGTGAGAGAACAAATTTCTGGCTTGATTCTTGGGAAGAGCATAAATCACTAGTTGAGCATGATATACTCTATAATGTCATAGAAGAAACATCTAGAGTATTGGGAACCAATATCAAGGATTATATCAATCATGAATCAAGTGTAATATTTAGGAGTAGAAAACTAATTGATTCCATGGAGCATGACTCATTCAAGTGGTGCGGTTCAAAAACTGGGTGTTATTCCATAAAATTGGGATATACTTTACTAGAAATCAACCATTCCTTAATTGAATTGGAAAATAATATTCATTGGAATAATGAGTGCCTCCCTTAAGCTAGGGAATTTACCTAATTGGTACATCATGTATGTATCTTAACCAGTGAAATGATAATGAGGTTTGGAGTGATGAGTCCATTTAGGTGTGTTCTTTGTAATGAGGCTGCTAAAATGCTAAACCATTTGTTCTTGGAATGTGAGTTTCCAATGAAGGTATTTGAGCTCATTAAGGAGCAACTAGGATGGCACAAGCCTATGCCAAATAAACTAGTAGATTTCCTAGAAGCTTGGCCTATCATAAAAATAAGTTGCACCTAACACTAATCTAGTCCACTACTCTCTAGGAGCTCTAGGAGGAGCATAATAGGCAAATATTCCAAGACAAGTATGAAACCTTGCCTAGATTTATTTAAAAACTAGAGAAAGTTATTTCTAAGGTAGTCTTAAATGCAAGCACACAAGTCAATTAGTCTAAGACCTCTTTCAACTAGCTTGACACTATGATATGAAAGAAGTGGCCATTTATTAAATACAAGCCTATTAATGGGTTTTTGAGGGACGATCCTCCTTCTACTTTAGCTAGATTTCCTTAGTCTCCCTCGGACCAAGGATGGATCAAAATTAACTTTGATGGATCATCCAAAGGAAACTTGGGGCCTTTCAAAATTGGCACAGTTTCTAGAGACAATAAGGGTAATATCCTGGCTATTTGCACAAAAAGAGTTTTTTATAACACTAGTAATTAGGATGAATGTCTAGTTGTAGTAGAGGTAGCTTTGATGAGAGTGAATCTCAGTGCCAAAAAGATTTGTATAGAGGGTGAGTTGATGATTGTGGTCAATGGAATTGCTAAATGATCCCTTGACATATAGTATCTTGACAAATATGTCATAAAAATTTACACTATCCTTGAGGATGTGGATGAGTATAGAGTGACTCATGGTCATAGAGGAGTAGATATTATTGCTGACAAGCTATCCACTATTAGAGTAAAGGGTTTGTTAGAGGAAAATTTTGAGATTTAGGAATATTTTTACCAAATAAGACCTTTGGATTTGGAATCACAACATCATTAGTTTATTCATACCTACTCCTATTACTTTTGTGAGATGTTCATGACTTTTTTCCATTAGAAGGGATCATGGATAGGAGAGAGTACAAACATGTTTTAGTGTGAGGAATGATGAAGTGGTGTCTGTCCAAGTTTTCTCAAATGCCCCAAGTATTGAAGTGTCTTTCATTGCCAAAATGATTTATTCACAAATTGTTAAGTGCAGCTATGAGGAGTCTAGGGGTTCATCCTCTATAATTGAATTTCCCATCTTTTCCATGCAGGTTGCTACCAAATAGTTTCTAGGATGATTGAAAGCAACAACAGGTATATGATTGATCACATTTTGTATGAGTGATAAATGAATTTTGGTCTGTAGTCAATTATAGATATGGGTTTGGTATCTTAAGCTTGCTAGTTGCGTATGATCTTGGGTTTTTTGTTACTATAGTCGGTTAGTCAAGTTGAACTTTTCTACAACATTGTAGAAGAATATAATTTTCTATCTATTTTCTATACATCAATACTATCTTTATTACCTACAAAAAAAAAATATGTCTCATCACAAATATAAAAGATTAATACTAATAAATTCCTTGTATTTTCTCATGAAATGTGTGAGATTTTTAAATACTTTTGGTGTTTAACTACTCATCCCTTTGTTTTGGATATGTTGGTATTTACAAATGGGAAGAATACTTATGAGAGGGGGGTGGGGGTAGGGGGTGAATCAGAAGTATCACAATTTAACCATAAAAACTTTTAATTAAAAATAAATTGCATGCATGCAAACATATCAGATAAACATAAAGTAAACACATGCATCACAACAAATAACACCAAATTTTGGTTACCTAGAAACCCTCCAAAATGAGAAGGTAAAACAGGGGTAGGGATGATACCCAAAAATTATCACTGCAACAATAATGTTTGACCACTTTTGATGGTCTGCCTTGTTAGAGGTCTACCCTGTTAAAGGCTTTACACTGTGTCAATAGTGACCTATTTAAAGGATTTACAAACACTTTACTTGAAGTTCTACCCCGTCAAAGAATTTATTACCTTGTTAAAGGTTCTACAACTTAGCTATTAAGCTAACATATCAACATAGGATTTACTTTTCTAATACAATTGGTAGAGATTATTAGATGGAATAGACCTGATAGCTTACAATTCTTGATTGCTAATTTCATGCATGTGATTTCCTCATTCTGATCTTGATCCTCTAAGATTTGATGTCTATTCATATCCCTTGCTCTATTCTGATCAACTGAATATGCAATGCTGATCCAACTATTAAGTCTTTAACACCCCTACAGTTTTCCCTATTCTCCAAATTCACTGACTTCAACTGTTAATCCACTTAACATCTACTTAGCAAGTTTTAATCATGGGGTCTTTTACTTCTTTTAAAGGCTTTGAAGACTTAGGGGTAGGTATGAATCCACAAATTTTTTTTTCCTACTCAAATCCTTATACTTTTCCTATTGGTTGCATGCATTCTCCACTTTTGTTATTGGTTGCATGTTGATTGAATAGGTAAGGTAGAATATTCAATCTTATCTTTTAGAGTCCTTCGTGATTCATCCAAAAATGGTTTACATCTAAGTTTGTGAAGGCACAAAATCATATGTTGATTCTATGTTACTTAGCACATACTAGATTACTGATGCTCGACACATATAGAATTTTGGCTTGCTTAGCTCCTATAACAACTTTGTCTTGCTTGACATCCATTCATTACTTGGCACCTATAGTGACTTGGCACATATGGTTTGCTTGGCACCTGAAGTAACTGAACACATGTATCATGCTCGACACCTAAAGTTTACTTGGCACCTGTTGGAATTCTGGCTCGGCACATACTGTGGCTTAGCATGTATAGTGTACTCGACTTCAATAGGAAAATTGGTTAAGTGTATTGGCACTTAATTGTAAAAAAAAATTTGAGACCAACAGGATATAGGTTGTATTTTATATGATAATGTGTTACTTTTATTACAACAAATATTTTTTGTGTGTGTGTTGTCCTTTTTTGTTTAATATAAAAATTATATATAAAAAATATTTATGATTAGTAATAACTATTTGATCCAGTTAAGTTGCATTTATGTTACATTTCATATAGTTATACAATATTCTATTAACGCCAAATGATATTTTTAAATGTAATTATAAGAGATTGTTAGATTAAGATTTGGTCGATCAGTTAAAATGTTTTTTTTTGGACATATTTCACTATGCTGACTAATTTAATGAATTATGTGATAAGCCACACCTTCAAACCTTAGTTGTAGGTAGTTCAAATTCTACTTTATATTTCTAAAAAAATTAAGGTCTTACGATATCCCATGTAACTACTACATGTTGAAAAAGTTAGCCCTCACGACTATTGGTCACTCTTCCCTAATACATATGTAGAGACAAGTGTTACTCATCAAAAGTTTGAAATTATTTAATCATCTAAATTTTAATGCATAAGCTATAAAATTTTAACAATGTATCACATGTTTTTATTATTATTGACCACTATGGGACCCTGTACAAAGTTTAGACTACATCTTTACAAAAAGTAATGATTTATTGAGAGTTTGGAAATAGATTGAAACATGTGTTTTCATGACTTCCTCTTTGCCCTTCTAAATTTAAAAATGAGGATAAAATTGGCAAGATATATGACCTTTTACATTACCATAGAACTTACAAATTATTTGTGACCACTAATTTGTTAGAAGCAATAGCCCACCAAGATAATTGAGAGGTGGGGGTGGGGTGCATTAGTTGTCCAATAATTAAAATATTTATCAACCTTAAATAATCTTATTCATTCAAATAAAGTAAGCATCCATCATGACAAGATGCACATAAACAATTACACTAGATATGTTAACTAGGGAAACCCTTGATTAGAGGGAAAACATCGGTGGGAATGATGACCACAAGATGATATACTGATATAAATATTCCTTGTTAGAGGGTGGACCCTGTTAGGAGTCTATTACAAAATTTAGTACATACGTGTCCCTCTTAGGAGACTTTGAATCCTTGCTAGAAAATTCCAACCTTGTTTAGAGTTGTGCCAACCCTATTAGGAGTTGTAGAAGATAGTAGAACCCACTACCCAAACAAATTTTGGAGTAGGATCACTGAACTCACTATCCAACTAATCTCTCAATTATTCCTTGCAGAAAAATTGTATGTACTAAACTTTAACTTCTTTCCTCTACCCTGTCAACTAGAAAAATCACTGTCAGACCTTGTAGACTAGGTCATTAACCTCAAATTAAAGCATCCAACATTGGGTCACACAATAAAATCTTAGTAATGAAGTTTTTCTCATTTCCACTTTGCTCTGCTTATCTTCACATTCCACTCTTTGTGCTAGTTACAATCATTGACATTCCTCCATACATCCATCATACATGATAAATGAAAATGTCTTTCCTTTATACCAAATCCATATAATAATTCCCTAAGTTGGTTGTTACACATTCTCAATTAATTATTATAGGACCACATTAAGAACACATTACACTTATGGATAATATTAATTTTTCACCTTGCAACTTGAATAACTTTTTGTAAACATAATATGATGATGAGAAAGCTTAGCCACATCATCACAAACATTTCTTCTTCACATATTTAACTTCATCTTCTTAGAATAATAAATCTACTAAGAGATATAACAAGTTTACCAAAACATGCCTCTGTAAAGTCTATCTCAAAATTGTCTTCATCGAAACTTGCATAACTTCTTCAAGATTTAATATCTTATGATTCCAAGGTTAGCTGCTTATACTAGAAACATAGTATAATATCCCTTTAACCTCGCTACTAAAAGCACTCAACAATCTGTCTATACCAGCTTGATTTTTACCATTGGTCTTCTGTCAGATACCAAAAAATACTACTATGTTGACATCAATAATAAACACAATCATGAATGTAACATATCAGCATGATAATGATCTAATCATGTTTCTATAATACTCATCAATAGGAATATCATCAACATTCATGATTCGAACAATCTTCCCCTTTGGCATTGATGGCAACATAGATGAAAAAAATCTAGTTCCAAGAATACCAACTGCAAAAGATTGTTAACCTTTCTTTTCAAATCCTCTTAATCAATCATTTTCAAATCCATTTCATTAATAATTCTCCCCATTGATATACCTCAATGTGCTCTACATTAAACTATTTTATAATGTTGTATTTTTCCTACTGTACTTCTTTCCAACTGATTTTTCAAACATGTTGTACTTGTTTTCGACACTTTCCAAACTAATTTTCTTTCATGTTATAATTGTTTTACTTGTTTTTCATGCTGTACTTCTCCCCCATTGACATTGATGTGAAAGGTTTTAGAAATCATTAAACTCTATAGCAACTATTTTTTACTAGCTCAAGTGTCCAAAGACATTGTTCAAAAATAACATCCAAAAAGAGTCCTAGATGACTCTATCCATCACAAATACTCCCCGATACATGAAGCATCAACATTTAGTCTATAAAAAAAATAGTGCTCTGTTACACTAGACTGATTCACTCTTGGATCATCTACTTTGATGTAGGAAGGGGCATAACCCCTAGCATATATCACAAATACTCATAAGTCTCTTTAGGAAGAGGCTTAGTGAAAATATCTACAATCTACTCATTAGTGCTCACCTACTCCAATCTAATTTCCTTTTCTACAACTTTGTCTCTTAACACATGATACTTGATAGAAATGTGCTTGGTCTTAGAATGCAATACTAGATTCTTTGACATATGTACTATGCTTGTGTTGTCACAATGTATGAAAATAGGTTCACTAAATTCTATCCTTATATCCTTTAACATCTGTTCCATCCAAAAAACTTGATTACAATTGTTTGCTACTACAACATACTCTACTTCTACTATACTCTGCGAGGTACAATCTTTCTTCTTGCATACCCAAGAAACTAATCTTCCTCCAAGAAATTAGGCTCCACTATTGGTGCTCTTTCTGTTTCATCCAAAAAACTTGATTACAATTGTTTGCTACTACAACATACTCTACTTCTGCTATACTTTGTGAGGTACAATCTTTCTTCTTGCCTAGCCAAGAAACTAATATTCCTCCAAGAAAGAAGGCTCCACCATTGGTGCTCTTTCTATCATCCATACTATTTGCCCAATCATCATCAACATAAGCATATAGAGTGAAATCATTAGATCTATCATACACAAATTCAAACTCTGGTGTACTTTGTTGGAATTGAAAATTAGAAAGGTAAACTTTTGGTGGGGGGGGGGGGGGGGGGGGGGTGAATTAATGCTTTAAACTTTGACCTATAAAACATTCACCACACATCCATCTCATACATTCAATAAGTAAACTGAAATACCATGTAAAGCATATATATCTAAAGTATGTAAACAAGTAAGAATTCACACATATATAACACCATATATGATTACCCCAAAAAAATCCAATAAGAAGGTAAAAATGTGGTGAGAATGACACCCAAAATTCTTCACTATTGTAGTAATAAAGTATATCCAATGAAGATTAAAATGTTTAATCATGAGATATGATCTACCCTATGAAAAGTCTTCCCAGTTAAAGGCTTGCAAAGACTGTTAGGTCTTACCCTATTAAAGAATTTCAACACCCTGTTAAAAGTGTGCCTTGTTAATGGACTTCAACTCACAATTAAGTACCTTGTTAGAGGATTTCAATACAACCTTTTAGGACTACTCTATTAAGAGATTTAACTGATTCACCTATTAGAATGTCTTAGCATTGATCCTGTAGTTAGCACTTTGTTGCTTGATGACAGATCAGCTCTAAATTGATGTATTCTTGGTCCTTCTTGATTACATGTCTCTGTACTATTTACTTCCTTTGTTCTCCTTTAACTAATTTTGCAATGAAATTTCAATTCACAACTCCTTAGCCACCAAAAATACTTTGTTTGTGCATGAAAACATCTCTCTTCACTCCTTCCACACACATAGAAAATATTTAGGGTTTGTCTTCCTTAAGAAGACCTAGGTGACTTAGGGTTAGATATGAATCAATGGATGTGATTCATCTATTTTTCCTCTTAAACATTCCCTTTACCTAATTGGATGCATGTACTTCATAGGGATTCCAACTTAACATTCATCCTTATCACCAAAATATCAGAATTAAAATTGTAAGTCAACTAAAAATGGTATACATAGTGATTTGTGCCAATACAAACAACTATGACAACATTGTGTTATTTGGCATTGAAGTCTTTGATGCTTGGCATATACTAATTTCTATACTATGACCTAACATTAGAATGACTTGGCATGCACTGCTTACTCAACTCCTAAACCACTCAACATACACTATTTGCTCAGCCCTTGAGTGACTTGGCACTCACTATCACTATTGCATCTGAGGCCATTTTTCAACCATTATTGGTCGAAATTTTGATCCACATTTTGACCAAACTTCGACCAACGTTGACCAAGGCATTGGTCAGAATTTTTTCGATCGAAAGTTCGACCAACATTTTGGTTGGTCAAAATTTTGACCAATACGTGGGTCGAAAAACATCAATAGCCACAGTGCAAGTTTTTCCTAGAATTGGTCAAAATTTTGACCATTGAAGATTTCCATTTCAACCAATAAAAGTAGAAATTTTGACCAATGAAGGCAGAAAGTATTGGCCATGAAAGATAGAAATTTCAACCAATGAAGGTAGAAATTTTGACCAATATAGGTAGAAATTTTGACCAATAAAGGTCGAAAAGTTTGACCAACAAAGGTGGAAATGTTGACCAAGAAAGGTAGAAATTTTGACCAATGATGGTCGAAAAGTTTGACCAATGAAGGTAGATAATGTTGACCAAGAAAGGTAGAAGTTTTGACCAATGATGGTCGAAAAGTTTGACCATTGAAGGTAAGAAATATTGACCAAGAAGGTAGAACTTTCGACCAATGAAGGTCAACAATTTTGACCGCTAAAGGTAGAAATTTTGACCAATGAAGGTAGAAATTTCTACCAATTCCTGGGTGTAAATTTTTTTTAGGCATTCTATAAAATAGTTCACATGCTTTGCCTATGATATGACATTTTGCATGCATCCTGCAGTGTCTCATCTGATTGATGATGGATTACGAAGAGTGATCTAAAATGATGACACTAAAAAACATCACAATCAAAGCCAAAATGAACTTGCATTACAAATGGATTGTGGAAATATGATATTGTTGATTTTGCATGCATGTCTACCAGGACGATCACAACTTAAACATAATATGTTTAAGTTGTGATCGTCCTGGTAGACATGCATGCAAAATCAACAATATCATATTTCCACAATCCATTTGTAATGCAAGTTCATTTTGGCTTTGATTGTGATGTTTTTTAGTGTCATCATTTCAGATCACTCTCTGTAATCCATCATTAGCCAGATGAGAGACTGTAGGATGCATGCAAAATGTCATATCATATAGAAGGAATGTGAACTGTTTTATAGAATGCCTGAAAAATATTGACAATAACTAATCAAACTGTCGTAATCACCAATAGTAACTAATATGCTTCTTCATTAATATGCCCAATACAATAACTAAACTTGGAAATTATGCACAACAACTTATAAACTAAAAGGAAATCATTTAGGAGATACAAAATTTGAACAACCATATGTTAAGATTCTACAATAAAACATCACTTGCCTGAGTCTGACAGTTGAGATTAAGTTTGTCATCCTCCCTACAGTATGTTGTGATGGCTTGCACATCCACAAAAGTTCCAGCATCTCAAATTTGTAGAATAAGAATTGTTTCGTAGTGAATGGACATGATTGACAATAAATCATCATATAAAAAGAATCCCGTGTGAAGCATGAATAGCAAAGGAAATGAATACGGGTGATAGGGAAGAGAATTCAATAATAGAGACTTTTAACTTTAGTTATATATAGTCATGATATGGGTAATGCACAACTACCTCCTGGATTCATGTTCCATCCCATAGATGAAGAGCTCATAACACATTATCTCATTAGAAAATTTTTAGACAAAAATTTCACAGGAAGGGCCATTATTGAAGTGGACCTCAACAAGTGCGAGTGTCAGGGAGGGTTCAATTTCCTCCTTTATTATTTACTGTGCGTATAATCCCACACACCCATTTGATCTCAAATGATATGTAATGAATGCTGAGAGTTTGTGCTGAGTGCTGAGTAAGGCTTATCTATTTGGCACAAAAGAAAACTTTAAGTCTTGTACCAAGGAAGCAACTGAGCCAATCTCTTTGTCAATAAGGGTGCAGTTTTGCTAGTGTATCCTTCACAATTTTTGTACCTACAAATTTTGAGGAATGATCCTTGATCTTCCTCTTACAATAAGACATACATTTGAGATCTACCATAAGAGTGGGGACCAATGTGAAAATCTGAGTCTAAGTTGATGATAATTTCCTATAAATGTTGTTCTATCCAATTTTTGTTAGAGGATATCAAACAATCAGCCCTTATTCAAGATTGGATGTGTTTCTTGTTATAATGGAATTTCAAGGCCTTCGCCTACTTTGATGCTTTTGATGTATGATTTTGAATAAATATATTAAATATAACATTAAAATATACTGCCTTAAATGTATGTTTTCTATGGGTGTTTAAATAGTGAAATAATATTCACTTTATATGTTGTATGGGAGGAATTTTTTTTTTTGTTATTTGAAAGCCTTTCATATGAAATGGTGCTTCCTTGATTGTTTTGCTCACTATCAAGATATTTGCCAAATGGTAAAATTAAACTACCATCTTTGGAACTTATCAATGAACAATTCTTGGAAAGTAAAATGCAAAGTAAATATCACTATAAATCCACAATTTACAAAGGTGTTGAAGCTTCCATTGTGTACCCACGAAGCAAGCTAAATATAATTATAGTAATAGAGATCAAATACTGCATAACTGCCTTTTTTTGTTCAGTCATCTTGATGTAGCACTTCATTTCTATGGATATTTAGTGCTAAGGCTTTTGGTACCTCTTCTACATCTCCTGCTTGTAGTTGCTTCCAGTCTTTTTGATCTTAATAATTTTAGTCATCTAGCTTTTCTTTTTGCTAGTTTTCTGATGGCATGTTTTTCTTGCAAAATTTGGGTTACAATTTCAATTACCTTGAGGTTCTTTATTACTTATAATTTCTACAAACTACAATGTTGGATGTTACTATTTACCAGTTAAGTCTGCCTAGCAGTAATAACAATATCATGACAAAGTTGATTAAAAGGTACAGTATGATGATGTGTGGCACAGTATGTTCATGTCTGTTCATGTATGTTCATTTCTTGACATATCTATTTCTCAGGCTTCTCTAAGATTCTCATCTTACTCCAACAATCAATGCAGCGAGCCTTCTTAAAATGATTCTTGCCCTCATGAATAACCATAAAGTGATTGTGTGCTTTAGTTAAATTGAACAGTGGACAGACATCCATTTCTAAAAATTACCCATGCATGGGTAAACTCCAAATCTAAAAAGAACGATACAACTTTGAGAAGCAACATTGATTAAAGCTCACACTAATGGTTCCTTAAATTACAATATGATGAGGTCCAGGCAAAGAACTAAACAATGTTATGGATCTTTAGTAGACAAATGTGAAACATGAATGATGTTTTCTCTTCCTAAGTATTTCTATGGCAACACCTTAACCAAATCATAATGATTGTAGCTATCAGATCTCAATGACTGATCTATATCACCAATTCTGATGGATCTAATTAGTAGGAGTTACTTTGTGATGGCCTAAAAAGAAGAGTCAAATCAAGGGAGAATCTTCTTGTGATTTTCATAAAAATAAGCTGATTTATGTTGGACTGCAATTATAGAAGGAAGAAAAAGAGAAACTAGATAGATAGAAATAGAAGAGTTGACAATTTAATCCCTGTATATGACCTCAACCAATACTACCATAGAGTTCCTCAAATATTCAGGCCTGTCTATACTGATATGCATATTCCCACCTTTGCTTCTATCCTCTTCCCAACTTCCCAAAAAATCACTACGTTAGTAAGGATTATTTCTTGCCATTGTAACTCTTAGAAACGTAATAATGCCCAGCCAAAACCTGACTGAAATATTATGGTTTTAAAAAGTTACCAGACATAAATCACTCTTTTCCAAAATTGAATGAGGTCTATACATTGCTCCAAACTATAGAGCAAATTTGTTTTCCAGTTATATAAACTTTAATTATTTTAATCAATTATAATGATGGAGTTCTTAATAATTTAAATTTCTCTCACACAAACATTGAATAACAGAAGATGAATGCATGAATTCCTGAATACGATTACCCTGGCAATCCCACTGCACAAGCAATCCATTTGCATATCCAGTCCAAATCATTTGATTGCTTGATGCTGCATATCCAGTCTAATACATCTTGACACTTTCCTTAACAGAGTTTACACTGTTGTTTTCTATACATATATTAGATTACAATAGTAACATCATAGAACAAACTGCGTATAATAAGACACTAGATACTTAAATAGTCCACACAAGAAGGCATAAAAAGAAATAAAAGACAATTTAGAGAGGTTCACAATGATGAGTTAATGTGCATGGTTTTCCTATATGCAATATTGCAATAATTGTTCACAGTAGACAAAATATATGTGCATTGTTAGGCAGCTTCTGCCTAACAAAGCCTACTCTTAAGTTCCCATGATCAAAAACTATATGGTATGCACTCATGAAAATATCTCCGAGAATCCTAAAAAAAATTAGTGTTTACAAAAACTTACTCTAAATCTATGTTTGCAAATAGAAAAGAAAAATTACATGGCACAACATACCATGTCGGATCCAATGGTGGAGGAACATCCATGCCCACAAATCTGCTTAAGCACCTAGCAGCAACACCTTCACCAACTTTTAGAATGTACTACCAGCCACAATTGCCATCTTATTATTTATGTAGACTACAGAATTCCATGCTAATCAAGAATTTAAAGAAGTGGCTATTCCAACATTGGAGATCCTGAATCGATATATGCTTCCTGTAACACCCACATGGAATGGATTAAAATATTTCTTAAAATAGTGAAAATTAAATATGATACAATACATCCATTTAGAAAAATGAAACATATACTGTGAAAATTAAATAGAGATCCTAGTGCACTTTTCAGTTGTCTTAGCATTGAGACATCTATTGACAATGAGTATGTGATTGGGTCATATAATTTCAATCTTATTTCTAAGAGTAAAAATGCAAGGGAATGTTAACTTCCAATTTATGGATAGAAGGACAACCTGTCAATAGAGTTCAAGGATAGATTTGGAGAACAATATACAAATATGATTTATGGATAGTAAAAAGGATTTGTAAATGGAGTTTAAGGTTATATTTGGATCATAATATATAAGCATGAAGTATTAGCCATTGATCTATTGACACATAATCTTTATGATAATCATTGACTTGTACATAAGGATGTTATTCAAAGGTGTGCATCTATGTATTAAATTTCTATTAAAAAAAAAAAGGACTATGCCCATGTATTAGACCTTATTTGATGCAATTTGATGAATCAGTGTGAAAGAGGGAAGTTGGGACTTGGTGTGAAGACAAAGAACCTTTATTTGGACTAGAAGCACACTCTAAAGTTGGGAGTTTGATCCATCAACCCATATCATGGCCATTTTCCTTGTAGACCAAGCCTAAACTTGCTAATTAGGCATGGGTGCACGGTTGGGTAATTAATGCATGTTGGAGTGGAGTCAAGGTTCCAAACTTTGGAGTCTTTTAGCACTTTGAAAAGGGTATTTGAAACTGGTCTTAGATTGCCAAGTCCTTTGTAACAAAATTAAGTGGTTGGTGAAAAACAGTTAAAGGTAGCAAGACAAATTTTCAATAAAAGAGATTTGGTTTCATAGAATGTTATGATCGCTGGCTATGGACTACATGGGCTTGGTCAACACACATTGGAGCTTTTTGCACAAATACAAGATAGTGGAATGAAGCCAAACAACACCACCTTTGTGCATTATTTTTTGCATGTAGTCATGCTGGTCTTCTAAGTGAGGGCTGGCAATACTATGGTTGCATGACTCAAGTCTATCAAATTGAGCCCAACATGGAACACTATTCTTGCATGGTTTATCTTCTTGGCCATGTGGGGCATCTAGATGAAGCAGAAAGATTCATTGACGCTATGCCTATTAAACCTAATGCTAATGTATAGGGTGCCTTGCTTGGTGCCTATCAAATTCATAAGCACATTGAGCTTGGAGAACGTGTTGCAAAATACCTTTTCATCTTAGAGCCCACATACCCTAGATATTATGTCCTGCTGTCAAATATGTATGCTATGGTTGGCTTGTGGGAGAAGGTATCTGAGGTGTAACAAATGATGAAAGAGAGAAATTTGAAGAAGAGATCAACATGTAGCATAATTGTTTTTCATGGAAAGGTTCATACATTTTATGTTGGAGATAAATCACATCCTTAATTTGATCAAATAGTTGTTGCAATGGAAATTCTCATTTAGAGGACATATTTAAGTAAGAGAAAATCTAATAGCTTGTCCTCCACATTATGGAAAGGAAGAGAACAAAGATGTGCTTAGCAGTCAAAGTGAGTTGATGACTATTACTATTGTACAATAAGCACAAGCTTGAAAACTCGTATTGGCTTCCTACAAACCTTAAATAATGGGGTCATCACCACACTGCCACTAAATTCATGTGGTAAACTAAGAGGGGATAATGATTGTGAGAGATGGACATCACTTTCATGATTTTCGCAATCGATTATGTTCTTGTAGAGATTGGTGATGATTCTAATAATAGAAGCAACAATTGAATAGCCACCTGTAGGTTTATGCATCTTTCTGGCCTTCATGGAGCATCAAAAATCTTGGTGTTACTTTGATTTCATCTTGAAGCTTTTTTCTATTTGTTTGAAGCTATCCTGGGTCAACCATTTTTATCTAAAAAATTAATGACTTGAACTAACAATTATGTAGAAACCACAGATTTGTTAAAAAATAGTGCTATCATAACAAAAGC
This sequence comes from Cupressus sempervirens, assembly GCA_028749045.1. Lineage (NCBI taxonomy): Eukaryota > Viridiplantae > Streptophyta > Pinopsida > Cupressales > Cupressaceae > Cupressus > Cupressus sempervirens. The sequence continues at coordinate 754,991,708 of CM053787.1, read as the reverse complement.
ATTTTTGGTTCTAATGGGAAATTTTTCATAGCCACACTTTCTTCTTCATTATGGACTTCATTTGGTTGGTTGTTCTTTATGCAATGACTAGTGCAAGTGGCATCTTACAATGTGAAATAGTCCTAGTGATCCCTAATCATGTACCCAACCTCATTGCCCCACTATGAGAAGTCCTTTTGAGAATATTAAACTATACATTCTCCTCCTAGGTTCTCTTAGCACTGCAACCAAAATGCACTGTCAAATTGTATAGTTACACCATATTTTTTAGATTGTACCCTAGTGCAAGACCTATTGATGAGCCCTAGAGATCCAAGGGGCCTAGAAGGCATGATATATGTGCTCAAAGGTCATATGGACCTAAAATGATGTAATCAAGCCTTTAAAGACATTAATATATAATAAGCTCAACATTGGTGTCAAAGGACCCAATTGTCAAGAATAATGTAATAATGGTCAAAATGACCAAATGATACAAATATGGGTGTTTAGGGTCTAGGAGTATTGGGATAATTGTTTTAAATCATAAAAATCATGATTAAGTCATTTTGATGCCTTTTCAATAGGTGGAAATAGGTAACTTTAGTTTGGAGGGAAATCTAGAATTTTGAATTGAAATAATAATAACTAGTTGGCAAACTAGGAGTTTTGAATGTTTAATTTAGTCTAATGGTCATTGGGTTGTTGGATAGGGTTTGGGAAGGTGTTAGGAGGTTTATAAACCATGCTCCATGCCCAAGAATGGGTTATTGCTAGAAAAATCAGAATTGTATAGACTATTGTTATGAGGGAATAAAGAATGGTGTTTTGAATTGAAAATTTGAAAGCTTCTCTCAACTTTTTTTTATTGTTTGTCATTAAATTCTATTTGGTTTGTGATCTAAATACTATATAGAAATTATGGATTTCACTAGGTCTTATCACATAGACCACAACGCTTCAGCACCGGTATAAAGAATATAGCCAATATGCTTATGATTTCATTGCAAAAACTTCATCTAACTTATAGAATTTCATACGTTAATCAAAGCAGGTTAATAAATGATTTCATTGCCAATATTGTGTTAATGCAAATATAAGACAATTCTATTTTAAGAATTTGTTTATATGTCAAGTTAAAATTATAGAAAACATGCATCCAATACATGATACAAACCTGCATGGCCAATACAAGGAAACAAAGAACATAATGATATTTTCCCAAGATAATCAACTTCATGTCCAAACACGCATGAAGCAAAGTTATAATACCAACTACTGTAGAGCTGCAAATCAATTTAGGTTTTTGATTAGAAAGACATGAAACAAATAAATAGAAAAAGAGTGCAAAGAACCTAGTAGGAAAATTATATAGATAACAAGTTGGTAAAGTCCCAACATATCCAAATCAATATAAAACAAGTGCAAAGAGTGAAGCAAATTGAATACAAGCAGATGGGTTTAGAAGTTTGCAATTTTAAAATCTTGCTTCAGCAATGCAATATAGACACTAGTCACATGGTGTAGAGGATGAAGGATCTACCCACAAACTTGCAAACTCAAACACAATATGGACCCAAACCCCTATGTTTCAATGGTGTTCCCAAAAGCACACAATGCCACCAAAGACTCCAAACTTGGATTTACCTTCACCAAGTGTTTCTTCCACCTCTAAAAACCTTAAAAAACTTCAACCAACATGTTTCTAAGGTTTTGAAACCCACAAATCTTTGGTAGATACAAAAAAGACCAGTTTTCCCCTTTACTAGGCTATTCTCTTCTTTGGATCAGCAAACCTTGTTTTCTTGATTTTTCTCTAAAAATTTCCAAAACATAAAGAAAATAAATAGGCTTTTCAAATACCCTTTTGGGAGTTCTATAAAATAATCAAAACTTAATATGGACTCCTTTGAAAAAATATGCCAAAAATCATGATTGTCATTGTTTTTCAAGGGTAAAATATGAGGTTTTACAAAGCAACTATGCAATATACTTATCCCAACTTGACCAAATTCATAGATTCATCATATTTTGTGCCTAATTAGATAAATCCATCATCAATTTCATCCTATGAGAACTTTTGATATGAAACCCCCAAATTCAAGCCTTAAAACCCTCAAAATCAAGGGTATCACCAATCTAGGTCAGGCACACACTTCTAGGATCTAAAACTTAGGATTTACCATCCAATAATCATGTATTAAAAGAATATAAAATAAAAAGTATACCTTGTTAAGCTAGATGTATGGCTGCATAACACCTAACACTCATTTGGGTACCCAAATTAGTCCTTCCAGCACTCAACTTTGCATTTCTTTCACATTAATCTGCAAATATTCATTTTTCTTTCATATTAGAGGTTAGTTGGGCATGTTAGTGCAATGGGTTCCATCCCAAGAAGCAGTTAAGAGTACACATTGGATGAAACCCTCATTTCTTCATGTTAAACTAGGCAAAACTGTGACTTTCAGCGTGACAACAGCAATAAAGATTTAAACCTGTTAATAAATGTATTAAATCTGATTCAAAGTCTCTTAATAAGACTTTCCCAACATGAATGAAAGATTACACCACCAAAATATGCTTCAAATGTGCAAGAAAACTCAAAATTTTTATTCAATTCTTGGTTGTCCGTACAATTTCTATACTATTCCGTACATACAAATATAGACACTAGTCATATTAAAAGTAATTTACTTTGGGATTGAAGATGTTTGGGGATCAAATGCATATGGGGGGATAAGTTATGAAGTGTTTATGCAATTATTTTGTTCTGGTGATATGGTTAGAGGTCCTGTTGAACAGGCCCTAGATTAGTGACCCCAAAACCAAGGGTTTGGTGGCAAATGTGTTGTGTAAAAGGTAGAACCTTAAAATCTTGAAAATCTATTGTTTCTCAACCCCTAGAAGGACTGTTTCACCCTTTGGAATCGTAGGGTTCAGTGGAGTTGTGGGTTGCTGTGTAAAATTGGAGAATTAGGCCTAGTGTGGATAGGCTAGGGGTATCGGATCTTGGGTATGGTCCAAAAGGGTTGATATTGAAACCTAGGGAGGATGTATAGATCCCAAAAGGGTATCTTAATCAGGTTTTAGTTTCCATGTTTGTTTGGGAACTATTGGAGAGAAATCCAAATTAGTGACTGGTGAGGGCTACTAGCTTTAAAGCTAGATATGAATGTTGGGTAAGAGATTAGTTGTCCAAAATGAATGGATGGATGGAACATGGTGAAAAGGCCATGAGGAGATGATTCACAAAGAAAGAATTAAGGTTGAAGCCTTGGAAGAAGTTATGGTGTTTGGGAAACTCTAAGTGCACTTGGGGTAGCCTGGAAGGTAAGTCCTTGAGGGGACATTGGAGTAAAGAGTTGTTGCTAAATGAATGGATTTGCTATCTCATATGAAGAAGATGGATACCACACACCACCTTTGCATCATAGACTAAGAGTGCATTGCGCTTGGGAATGTAGTTTCTTCATGTGATGCATTGGTCTTGGGGATCAATCTCGATTGGGTGTCAATGTTGGGATTTCTCAACAAGAAGTAATGGAACTGGTTGGGATTCACTGTAGTGACCTTGGAAGATATAAGGATGAAAGTTTTAGATTTTTAGGTGTTATTCACCATTTGACTAGTCACTTTGTGTCCCTATTTCATCTAGAGATTGATTGGGACAAGATTCTCAATAAGGATTGGAGCATTGATCCAAATTGGTACACTTGAGATCGTTGCTTGGCAATCCTTGGTGAAGGAAGGCTCATTCCTTTAATTGTGAACTTATTGGTTGGTTGCAGACCAGCCACACCACTATGTAGTTTTCCATAATAGTAGAGAGTTGGCAAGTTCTTCTTGGCCAAGGTGGGGAGAGTTCATAGTCTTAGACTTGTGCAGGCTTCTTCCAGCCACTTCTGAGGCAATCTGGACTGAGGCATTACTTAAAATTCATGCTAAGACTATAGGCCACTCCTATGCTTCGAATACAGTGTTGAAATTGGTGATATCAAAATGTATTTCACAAATTCATGTTATGGGTGGATCATTTTAGACCTACCACATGCGAAGTGTCCATTTTATGTTAGTTTGAGCTTCACTTGGTTTCAAGAATACTATAATATTCTCTACTTAACAAGGCCAACCACGTGAAGGTGGAATCTCATCTAGCCTCACCCCCCTCCCCCTAACATCAATCTAAAGTACCCATTACCATCTAATTACATACTTCATTGATTCATTCATCCATTTATGAACCATAACATTCAATCAATACAATCACATAACATTCATTAATATGATATAAAATTCATTAATACACAATACTAATCAATACTTCATTAAGACATAACAATATTCATTAACATAAGATAAAAATCAGTATTAATACGCATCATTCATACATAATTACTTAAAACAAAGTTCTTTCATTATCCAAAAAGGTTTATCAAAGAAGATTTTTAAAACATCATTTCTTCTTTTTGTTTTTATGAGCTCTCTTAAGAAAAGCGCTCATAGGAGCATCCATATCTGCATCATTCTCCTCCTCTTCTAGCACGTGTAATGTCAAATTACAATGGCTCCTTCTCTTTGCAGGAGCAGGAGGCTGCTGCACTAAAGGGGGCTCTGTTGCAAGAATAAGTGAATGGGATAAATTGGCATGCTCTTTTTCTTTTTTTAACTATTACCAGTCTATAATTAAGTACTAGTACAACATAACATGCATTTTTCTTACCTGACAATGCCACATCATGTACATTAACATTTTGATCCATCACCATGTCAACATGTTGAACACTTGGAACATGTTCCACTTCTTCGACATGATGTTCAACATGCTTTGAAATATTCAAAAAAATATTATCATGAGTGATGGATTCATTTTGAGCACTGCACATGAAATATGAGTCAATAAATTTGACTCAAATACTACACAGTTAAATCATGATAGCAATATCACAATATTTACTCTATGATATTTGTTAGAACAAATGATTTATCAAAGTACAAACTTGGAAATCATAATCAACTACTGATCAAAACCTTAAAGATCCCTATTTTAAAATAATGAATATGTTTCAGCAACCAGAGATAATCTTTAAAGTAGTGTTAGAGAAATAAGAACAAAACTATGTGAATGTTCCAAATCATATAATAAATTGCCTTGCCAATCTATAAACCTGCTTGTCATTGCTCAAGAATACCCTAAATACATAATACAAGAAATGCAAACTACTCTGATTTAATAAACAACAAATAGCCAAGAGAAAAGTCTCAGCTCAAAAAAACAAAATCTCATGTACACTGTAATGGAATTGAGTAGCAACACAAAGACACCTTCCAGTGATGAAAACTATAGTTATGGATTTTCAAATCATACATTAAAATAGCCTCAACGATCTGAAGACCTGGTGGTAATGGATCACAAACTAATATCAATATTTTGTGTTTGATATGTAGTAATTCAATCTACAACCACAATCAATTAAAATATTTTTGGCCTTCTCCTGGCAGGGTATTCTCATATAATGTATAGGACCATAACTCTTGCAATCAAAAAAGTTACAGTTAATGCACCTGTTCGTCATCAAAATCCAATTTTTCTAATTGAAAACTACTAACAGAAGCTCTTCATTTAGCTTAGATTGCAGAAGAATCTTCCTACCTAAAATAATTCAAACAATCTTCCTCTGTGAAGTTTCTCTCAGGGTAAATTCAACAAGGTCTTGCAACCAAACCAACTATGTCATTTTGTTCACATCTGTATTGTAAACTTGGGAGCATCCTTTGCTAAAAAAACACATAATCCTGAGTATGATCATTGCTTCTTTCCAATATTACTTAACCCAAATCAGAAAAATAGTAGACAGTAAGGAGAGATAACAATTTTCTTGAAATCATGTTATATTTTCGTTACCATTTGCTTCATAGTGATTACAGTTTGTAATCCTCTTTCAACTATGACCAATATTTGAACTTAGATGGTGTATATTCAAAAAGACTCTCGACAGCTATAAAGTATAAAGATACACACATCTTAAAGACTGGGAAGTCAAGTCTCTCATGTCATTTGAGATGCATATTCTTGAGGATGCTAATAAGTGGTCTTTTATTATAGTTTTATTAGCATGGAACCCTCACTTGGAGAAAAGTTTAAAGAGGTTGTAGTCTTTAAACAATACATTTTCTAAAAGATCTACACAATGAGCATAGAATATATGTTTGGATAAGACCATGCTTGGATAATAAATGGAAGGAGAACATTTCATATTTCTGATTGCATAATTATTTTCCAATAGAAAATTAATACCTCCACCACTATAATGCACATTATGGCCTTCGTCACGAGCAGGTTTTGTGGTAGGATATGAAGGCTGCAATAAAATGTTATGCACATTGTTATGTAGTCAATTTATGTTCAAAACTAATACCAAAAAAGAAAAGGATCAACTATTCAATTTCATTTACTTTTCATCTAACCAATTTACCTGTGAGATATCATTCGGTAAACTGAATTCTTGGGCAAGGCTTATAGATTCTTCGCGTAGGCATGCAGCCACGAATTTAAAGCCTTCCTTCAAGGCAAGTTTTCTATCTTCATATGTGACCTCCACATTGAATTCTGTGCCCTATATTTTTTTCTTAATATCATCAGTTTTGTATGTATGGTTTCACTAAACAAAATTGTTTGCAACATTATATTAAAAAAAATTATTTCATATCATTGCTCCTACTTACAACTCGAGACTAGAGATTCATATAGCCACTAGAGCCAAGTTTGTGTTGGCCAAACTTTTCTAGTCTCGCTTTTGTAGCCACAGATGTGTCCTACAATCTATGAACAATTTCAAACATCTTAGATTATATATTTACAAATATGAATAATTAGTGCATGATTAAAATGTACTTAATACTATCATGACATACCTCTTTTTTCCCTGTGCGGCTTCATTACCTCTATCTTCACATAGCCTTTTCTCCTTTGCATCTTCTACTATTTCATTCCACTCCATTGGTGGAATCATAGCTAGATGGTCATACTTTGGGTTATCCTTAAGAGCCCTTCTATATTGATCCCTCACAATCTTTATATGCTTTGCTGCTCTTTTGAGAAGTAGGCCATTGTCAAACATGTCTTTTCCAAATTTCTCATCAAAAGATGCAATGAGCTAATTTTTTAATTCCACGGTTTGTAAATTCCACCTTTTTAAAAATAAATAGATTGTTAGATCAATAGCTTTAATATATTACAATAAATGAAATAAAAGAAAAATTATGTAGAAATGATATGAAACTACGTACCTTTTACATATGGTGGGTCCGAATAGTCTCAATGTCATATGAAAAAGATGTTCAAAGAAAACATTATTACCTACAAAAACATAAAGGATTTATCAATCCAAAATGAGTAATATAAAAATAAATTAAATTTACACTTTAAATAAAAACAATTTTAAAGCACTTGGAAGCTTTCGTTCTTTTAATGGAAACATAGTTTTCTTATTCAGCACTAATGTCCCTTCATATGAACTAGTACTAATCACACGAACTGCTCCAAGAAATGGATCAACTTCAGCAGTACTACTCTCTGCTGGTCTATCAACTGAAACATTGTGACAATTAAAGTAGACACCAAATGAATTAAAACATACTTATGGATATAATCAAATTGAAGAAATTGACTAGCAATTTTTTTTTTCCTCGCATTCCATTAAGGATTTAATTCAGGTTAGAATGTTTTTTCCATGTGAATCTGAAACATTAATTCAAAAAGTAGCACCAAATCTTGCCTACGTAGTACAATGTATGTATGTATGTATGTATGCGTGGTATGTGTATGCATGTGTTTGTGTGTATGCAGGCTTCTGTAGACATCATTTAAGCATTGATATGCTACTTCATTGTTCATCAACTTGTACAAATACATTACAAAATATAGAAAAACAAGGTTTTACTAGTTCTAGTGGGCATACATGAGGATGTTTGCATGGCCCTTGTTGCCGACAATGCACTAGGCAATAGTGGACCGACCATCGAAGGAGGAGTCTGCACGTCATCATGAGCTGAGGAATACAATATTGTTAGTAAAGAAATTTGCAATGGATAAAGATCAAATGAGATACTAGCTAGAAATGTCCACAAAAAAAAAGTAAGTGTTATAATGTTGATGAAAACAAACAAAGTGCTACTTACACGAAGGTTGTGCGCAATGACCATCACCATGTTCACCATGTGATGTCATAAATGGCACAAATGTCTATACAAGTACACATAAAATTAGAGATCAAGATCCATAAGATAGTATAAAATATTCATATCTATTGAACTTCTATTATTGCTTTAGTCGAATTACTGCTTACCTGCAAAGATTGGATTCTATGGCCCAATTCTATTCTCAGTGCCTCTTTCTCCTCACTTTTGTCACCCTCGATGATAATGTTAACAAGTTCATCAGTGTATCTTTGCTTGATTTACTGAGTGATGAACATAGGGTTAGTACTAAGGGCGATGTTATGTAGATATGAAGCTCGTATTTTAGATCGCATTTGATCAGTGGTCATTCTAGGTTTTTCCTATCATTTGTGACATTAAATATCAGTAAAATTTCATCAAAACAACTCCAAAGCCATAAAGAAAAGAACATAATAATACGACATTTGTTTCTATATTAACATTAAAATTTACAATATTTAATGTTTACCTCTACTGAAGGTGTTTGAGATGGTGCATCCATATCGCCCTGTGAAAAAAATTAGTAAGTCTTAGAAATCAGCAGTGAAATTAAAGTAATAGACTTACCAAAAAAAATATTAATAATAAAGTAGATTGCATATGTAAATCATTTGTCTTAAGTTAAAAATTTAGTGTAACTAATGTGTATATCTAAAAAAAATTTGACATGTTCTACTTAATGTTTATATGTGCACATATGGTTTAGAAAGAAAAGTTTGGTCGTACAAGACCCCATCATAGTTGACATTGATCATCATCATCACCATCATCGTACTTGTCACTTTGATCGTTGTCCTCACCACCACCATCTTCTTCACCATCATCACCATCTTCATCACCATCATCATCATCTTCATGAACATCATCATCATGACCATCATCGCCATGATCATGATTGTCATCAACATCATCATCATCATTATCACCATTATCGTCAGCATGACCAAAATCATCACCATCTTCTTCATCTTCACCACTGGTAACTGTTGTTCCTGGTAATCATTTACTTCCTCTTCTACTTCTTCAATTTCTTCTTCTTCGATCACATTATACTTTACTGGCCTTCCTCTTGGGTCATGTCTAACAACAAATGACCAACCTAGTTTCTGTGGAACACCAAAATAAAACACTTGCTCACACTAGCTTGGAAGAACATAGGGCTCATCTCTGATTGGCCCAAATGACCTTGTATTAATCATAGTAAATCCACTATCATGTTCAATAACAGTCCTATCAGGATCATTTCAATTTAGTTGTAACCTAAACCATTTGACGAAAAATAGAACTATTTTGAATGAATTAAAGTCGCACTCAAGTATATCATCCAAAATGCCATAGTATCAATTTTTAGATCGTTGAGGATGTATGTCGATTCTAGATGAAATATTGGTGATTGCAAAGACAACACTTATCCTGAAATCACACATTTTCTTCATTTCATCTGACTTTTTTGTGCGGAATTTATAGCCATGGTAGTACATAGCTTTGTGGTGTTTGACCTACAATTATTCAAACATGTCAAGATTATTTGCATCGATCTGTGAGTTGATATTAAACTTATGTGTGATGATTAGTAATCTTATGTGTACCTTTGTATCTCTTAAGCCATATATTAGATCAAGTACCATTTGTGTAACATTGGGATCTCCATTATGATGAGCTTCTTTAACCAACGATACAACACCATCCCATGTTAATGAGTGACCATTTTCTTGAGACTACTCAATCCATACCGTCATCCAATCAAGATTGTTTGCAATATACAAGTGTAGTGTATCCCACTCACGACCAACTATAAAGAAGACAATTACACTAGTTAGAAACAACTTATATATATTGATGATGAATAACAATTATTAAACTACAAAAAAAATCTTATAATTACCTCTCACCATCCTCAATCTACCTTTCCCCCTCAGGTACTCCCCTTCAAATTTGTCATTAGAGTTGGAATCCCAAATGTGATCTATATGGATATTTGCTGTAAACTTTGGAAGATATTTAGTAGTGTACACCATGGTCTGGTATATAATATATCCTTCTATCATAGAACCCTTAGGACGTGCTCTTTGTCGAACCAAGCCCTTCATAAATTTCAAGTGCCTCTCAACCATCCACATTGATCTAGCTTGTACAGGTCCACACAATTCAATCTCCTCAACTTGATGTATGAGGTAGTGTTCTTGAGCATTGAAAAAGGTTGGAGGTAAACACTTTTGCATTTCACACATAAGCTGTGGAATTTTTCTCTTGCAATAGTTTATATCTTTTTTGTCAATTTCTTTAGATGATAACCACCTAAAAGAGATTCAACACACAAAACCACATAAATGAGATTTCAAATAAAATTATACAATATATTTAAGAGAAAGCTACAAATCTAAGAAAAAACACTTCTAACCTCGTGCATTTTCCAAGATCATATATAACTTGTTTAATACTGTTGTCAAACTGTTGTGGAAGGGATAGAGGTAGGATGAACTGCAATCATTAAAAATGATCATTTCAATATATTATTAAATAATGGAATAGGTAGCACATTTAATCTTACAAATATACTGTAAATGGAGAACATGACTTACCTTAACGAAGGTATGCCAATCATGTGTTTTCAACCCAGACCCAAAATCACCTTTCTTTGATAGAAGAGTGCTTATATTTGCAGCAAATCCTGTTGGAATTTTTGTTTTTTTTATGACTTCTTTTAATGCATCACTCTGTTGCTCCATTAATAACCAAGGAAGGGCACTTGTATTTATGTAGTCTCCATTGCTATTTGATTCAATGGAAGCTTTTAGTGCATGATTGGATTCATGAATGTCGGTACAAATTTTGGCAATTTGTTCTCTATCATGCCTTCCATCCAATATTTTCCATAGTGTCACTGTTACATTCTTTCCAATATGCATAGCATCAAACAAATGTGCAATTGGGAGATCCTTGTAGTATGGTAACCTACTAAAATGAGTAGGACAACTTTTCATTCCTCTAGGAAGTTGGTCATTGATGCCTTGATGACCTTCACAAGCATCAATTATAATGTTAGTAAATATAAGACAATATCAAAATACAAATTTTAAACTTCAGATGACAAATTAGATATTACCTTGACAATTTAGTCGATCATATTCCAACTTCCATAAATGAGGTGTCATTCTTCATGGCCTTGATGATGTCTCTTCTTTCCCATTGAAAAGATGTTTTTTGATAATTCAATACCTATGATTATTGTGGAGAAAGTGTCTAAACTCATCAAACACCTGCTTTCTTAAAGTTCTCGAATGACGAGATTTCATCTTCGGACCAAAAATTGGACATGTGAATTTTCCCTTTGTCTAAAGACCTACAAGATCATGTAGAAGTGGATCATGTACAATTATCATGTGCAACTTAAATGTTTGACAGTAATGTGTAAGCACTATAAAAGACCAAAAATATGTGATATTAACAATAAAACATACCACAAAAATGAGTTAACCTAGGGGCATCATGTATTGTTCATACAAGCATTGCATGGAATTGAAATTGTCGATGTCCTATCAGTCTAGAGATGTCATACATAGTGATGCCATTCCATAACTTCAACAACTCGTCAATTAGGGACTCAATATAAACGTTTGTATCTTTCACTTGGTATTTACCTAGCAATTGAATGAACATAAAAATTACATTATTATTATGACCATTTTCATGCACTATTTATAAATTAATTTAGATAACTATAAAATGATAAAAATACCTGGCACAATCATTGCCAACATTATGTGCTCCCTCTTTATGGACATCCAAGGAGGAATGTTATTATTAATAACAAAAATAGGTCACACTGAGTAAACAGATCTCATATCTCCATATGGATTGACACCGTCCGCTGCCAATGAAAGCTTCAAATTATGAGGTTCTTCTTTAAAGTGTGACCATGTTTCTTCTATCTCTTTAAATGCAAAACCATCGGCAAGCATTCGCACAATGTCATCCTGACTTCTATTGCGTGCATGGTAATCCATAAATTATGCCAAGGGAGCGCACCTGAATAACTGTTGAAGACGTGGAATAATGGGAATGTACTGAAGAACCTTGTGAAGCACTTTTTTTGTTATTTGATCTGACCGATATCTACTACTATGAAAATTAGGGCATTCTACTGCAAATTCATATTGTTTATGATATAGAATGTGATTATTGGGACATGCATGTATTGTTTGATACTTCATTCTAATCTGATCCATAATGTTAGATAATTCTCGGTATGAACAAGGCAAAATGTTTGATGGTGGTAACAAAAAATCACTAATCAACCTACAACAACAAATATGCATTATTAATATAATGAATAGTAATTGTATGCTAACATTGAAGATGACAAAAATGACATACCTTAGCATACGTGACATTTCTACATTGGATATACCATTCATAACCTTTAAGTTCACCAACAACACTATAGCCGAGAGTAGAGTTGTTTGGGAGCTTTCATATAAGGGCTCGTGTGCCTTCTCAAGTAAAGGTATATCAAGACCATCTTCATCATCATTATTAGATTCACTAGTACCATCATTGTGAGCCTCTTCATCACCTACCCCAATACCATCTTCTTCAATCATGTCCTCTGGCACATTACCATCTTCTTCCATGAGAGTGTTATCCTCAGCTTGGATATTCACACCTCCATGTTCCTCCAGTAGGAAATCCACATTCAACAATGGACGAAAATTGTGGCCCCCTTCAACATGACCATGTTGCCTACAATGACTCTGGGCTGTTGTGATTAGAATTCTTTGAGTCTTTAAGCCTTTACACTTCTTGCAAGGACAATAACATTTATTAGGTTTTCTTCAGAACTGAGCCCACAATGCAGCCATTGTCTCATTTTGTTCAGTGTTCATATTGTCAGGCATGGTCTTTCTTCATAGGAAAATATATCTACAAATAAATTGGACATGTTGTGATTAATGTTTATATTTGCACATATGGTTTTTCTTGATTAATGTTTTCAAATGTAACTAAAATGATCTTACAATTTCTAGAAGGCGTAGATGTTTGCAAAATGTGCAGTACCACCCTTCTACCAAAAAAACACACCTAGTATACAATAATGGATAAGATCAAGACAACAATAATACTAGTCCTTCTATTGATACACCTTTTGAAGGTTGAATAAGGTCCTAATTTTGCTAACCCACTTTGTTTTATCTGCTATACTTTCTGCTTTCAGCACAATTGCACTATGTGCTGGAATAGAAAGCTATGAAACAAAGATTAGCAACCATTTGACCATAGAAGGTGCCAATTTAATATACAAATATGTGCACTTGCAATTTGAAACTTGAACCCCAAAAAGACACACACCTTTTAGTACTATTCTGTATGAAACCTTGTTGTTGATTTTGAATGTAAGACTTATAGCTATAGCATCAAGACCATTTTCCTTTTTTGAGTTTTTAGAACTTGATTTAGCTAGAGCTGGAGAATCAAAAGTACCATCATTAATTCATTTATTCAAAGACATTAATTCATTAAAAATTTTTTGTGGTGCTTACTAGATAGTCAAGAAATCCAAATACTCCATATAAAATTACACAATAGATAAATAGATAGAAACAGTCAATCTCATTTTTTTGTTACTTGATTTAGAAGTTTAAAGGTTCCAATTACAAAATTTTTTTTTTATCCTTCAGGGAACTTTTGAAAAAGACCAAAAGCCTTTACAATCACAGGAGATCAACTTATAGTATACTTAAATGTTAGTAAAGATCTGCATTGTAAAGTTTCCTGGAAGTGACTGGCACACATTACAATTACTATGCCACTTAGGCACCATGATATTGCCACATAGGCACTACAATAAACTTAACCATTTCTATTGGTTGGAGAGGCTATGGTGAATTAAAGTATATTATTGTGAAGGAAGAACATATGCTCATCAAAACCTTATTAGAGTAGCTGGAAATATAATAGTAAAGTTCATAATAAATCTTCATGTGAGAATATTTTCCATGAAGAGTTGGGCTGCTAATAACTTCATAGTCCACATGTTCAGTTGATGGTATAAATAGCTATGTAGTTTGTACTTCTAGCCATATTAAGCTAGGCATTACTTTCTTATGTCAATCATATTGCCTGAATTGGGTATAGCAAATCAGCAAGAACAAGGCACATCAAAATCCTTTAAGATCACTCAAAAGTCTTGGCACTAATTGGTGGATACTCGCTGTAACAACTTGGTCATCCATTGCTATCTGGGATCTTAGTCATCCATTACTATTTTAAGAAAGATATTGGAAAATATTGTAGTTTGATGTGCACCAATATGAGGAATTACAAGATAAGGAGTCACATTAAGAAGTCAAATGATATGAAGGTATCATGTCGTTACTAATGATAAATTAATTCAATCAAATAAAACATATTCATATGGAATTATTGACTAAGACCACTCTTAAAGAGGAGAGATCCACTTTTAGAGTAGGCCTCTGGTGTTCATCATTTACCTTGACATCCTAGTAGGTGCTTCTAGGTCTACCAAGACACAAACAAATATGTTGCCATGCATCCTCTTTTGAATAGGGTAGCCAAAACCATATGTCTATAAAGGGCTTTCACAAGCCCACATCTTTGATATATGGGATATTTAGGACTTCCATTTGGCCTGTAAGTCGGGCATGCTTAATACATAAAGAAGAATGCCTAATCACTCGAAGAAGAACAGATACGTATATACTTGAAGGTGCTTTCCCATGATTAGCTTCTCTGAGAATGCTCCCACATGCATGGCTAGAAAATCTCCCCAAAGTGTTGGAAGCATTTAGTTGAACAGAAGCATGTTGTGCATTAATTGATTCAAAGGTCTTTCTTTTCTTCTAATTTTCTCCATAAGTTGATATTCCTTGCAAGGATGGAATTGACTACACAATATCTAAAAGGCAATGCTTTCGACTACTTATTTTTGGAGTTATGTCAAATGTGTTACCATGACAAGTTAAAGAATCTAATGTTTGACCTATAAGATGTATACCTCATGCATTAGCTAGATGATATTCAGTTAAAAATAGAAGGCATACAATAGACACAATTGACATGCCCAATCCAACATGCTACCATTTTCCATCTCAAAAGTATAGTGAATTAGAAATAGAAACTTGCATGCTGGGGGGATCATGTGAAAGCTAGTTGCAAAACTTTTGAATACAGTTGATGTTTGACCACTAGTTGAAGTCTTAACAAGAGAAGACCTTAACTGTTAATGGAATTCCTATGCACTAATGATATTCTTGTTGTATATGATGAACTAGTTTTCCAATGAGTAGAATGTGATGGGAGCCCCTCCTTTGGAGAATCCATTACTTTTCTTAGATGATTATCCTCCATTGATGGATAACCTAAAGTGTCTCCCAGATGCAATGGAGACTTTGAAGAAGTGAGATCATGGTTAAAATAATACTTTGTAGCTAATGACAGTTTATTAAAAGATTGGATCCTTGCAGGGTTGAGTGTGGATGTATTGACTCCATAATTGTGTCCACCAGTTGAGGGGCTTGAGCCAGTCTGCCATACATTCTTATGATTTGATTCAGACATCAACCTAGTGTTAAAAGGTTAGCTTCCAATAGAAGTTTTTCCAGTATTATTAATTAAGGACAACTGAGAGTTCCTATCCCATGTAGTTGATGGACCATTCTTTCCTCCTTGCTGAATACCCTACACAACACTTAGATGATTTGATGGTGAAGATTCAACAAGAAAATTATGTTTTGGTAAATATTAAGATAATGGAATTCCCTTGTCAAACTCAAGTACATCATCTACTAGAGATGAAAATCTTGACTGCAAGCACCCTTGGCCCTGAAGATCAGAATCTATAAATGCATCAAGATTAGACACATATTATGACATTAAATTTGAAATATTTGTTATCTCTTTCTCTAGAGATGATTGCCCATTGTCTAAAAGGCTCATTTAGATATAAACAGGGGGGAAAGACTTCTTTTGAAGGCATGGATGACTGGATAATCATAAGATAACCATAGTAAATTCTGGCCTAAGATATAAGATAGTTCTGATATGCATAAAGGGAGCATAGGAATTAAGGAAGGATTGATGGAAGAAGGGAGGGGAAGATAGAAAGGAAGTACCTTCATTTGGTCAAAAATGATGAAGAGTTTGACCTTATTTGAAGGGTGGTAATTGTGAAAGGCTGTGACCAATGCAAGGGGCACATGTGGTGATTCAATTTTTATGACAGGTGTTGAACCTTCCACGAATAATTTATAAAAGAAGAATTTTTTTTATGATCATTTACCATTCATCACTTCCAAATACATTAAATCAACACACAATCATCACTCCTAAATTTATGAATTACAACATTCATTTAGTCATCATTCACTAACTATCAAATTGTCAAATCAAAGGAAATCATTCTATCATTCATCAAACATCAGTTGGAAATCAAACAAACTTGCAATTAATTCTTCAATTAATTCAATCAATCTATATTAATCATTCAATCGTCCTGAGTGAATAAAGAAATATAAAAGACAAGAAGACCATATGATTTAGACTATTGGATATTCTTATTTGGTCTTTAGCTATAAACTCATGTTTTGTTGAAATCTTAAATAGTGCTATGTTTATGCCTATTCTTGGCCTGATTTTGTTGATAAAATTTTAACTAGGGTATTGGAGAAAGAAGAGCTAATCAAATTTTAGAACTACGAGAAACTTCCCCAGATGGCTTGAAGGAGGTAGTTATATCTTTGAATGTATTTAAAAGTATTTTTGTGGGAAGATCTTTGCTAAGTAATACATTAATTTTGTTTTGCAGGTCCATGATCTGCAGATACAAAACATGTTCAAGAGTACGACTCAGCAAGTCTTTGGTTGAAACAAAAAGAGTTGTTCCTTGTGTTAGGCCTTATTTTCTATAATATATGACCTCTTCTAAGCCAAAAATTGGCATTCATTCTCAAAGTATGACGAAAAGCTTCTTTTTCCCTTAAAATGTAGATAGAGGATATAACTTCTAAAATTTAGGAAGTGTGAGATACTCATCCTCTAATCATATGAGCAACATGAGTCGTGTATTTTTAGATACCTCTTGATGCTTCTTGGAAGCTCTTTCCACATAATTTCCATGAGCTAGAGGGTTCTCTGAAGTCCAATTGAATATGAGAATTATTCTTAAAAGATATTGTGTTCTCTTCAAACTTTGGAGCTTTAAGTGGTAGCCTAGAAATTGTCAAAAATTACTAATTCAGTTCCTTAGACTAAGAAGGTGTTGTGTTCTAGATTGGGAAAGAAGACTAGGCACAAGGTCTACATGGAATACCTGATCAAATGGAAGGGAAAGCTAGATATTGAAGCTACATGGATACCAGTGACTGATTTCAAGAAGAAGGGAATAGATCTCAACTTGATTTCTCCCACAGTCCCATGAGGACTTCTTTTGTTGGGGAGAATGGTGTAGTAGCACTCTAGCACATGTCAAGGTCCTATTGAATTTTTTTTGTGTTTGGCTCTTTGATGGGTTATGGTATCTAATAATAGATAAATGAAATCTTAAAGTGATATCCAAGTGCATCTTGGCATGTTTTCTAAGTCAAAATTCAAAAGTTGTAGAAAAAGATGTAAAGTTGCATTCCCTAGGTAAAAAGTTGTCAATGGGTCCAATTGTCTCTAGGAGTATAGTATATGATCCAAGGCCTAGAATGGCTTGGAATAGAGTCTAGAATCATGTGATATTGGGGAACCATTTGGTAAGGTTCTACACACCTAGGCTAAAAGGAGCAAAACATTTCCAAAAGTTGTCAAGAAATTGAAAAGTTGTCAAGTTGCAAGTTTGACAACTTTATGTGAAACTTTTGTAACTTGGTTCAATATTTTGCCAATTAGTCACCCACTACCAGAATTCAGTTTGGGGAAGGTTTAGGAAGGCTATTTAAACCCATCCAAACTAGTTTGTATGGTTGGATGCTGTGTTTTTCAACCAAAAGCAATTGAATGTTGACCAATTTCGACTGTAAAACTATACAATGGTGAACATCCACAATCATATTGATTGAAATTTGAGTTATTTTACATTTAGTAGTTAGAGTATGTGGTCTTGATATTTTGTACATAATTTTGTGTATTCTTGATTAGTTTTGTTGGGTTAATACTTATTATTTTGCACTCTACTGGTCACTGGACAAACCCAAGCAGTTTCAAAAGAATGGAGTCTAGATTCATTTTTTGTGGTTAAAAATGCATGGAATTATGGGAAATGAAAGCAGACTCTATATACATTATGTCATTTTTTATTGGAATGGAGGAGTTGCAGTTTGCTATTGTTACTAGCCATCCCTAGGCATGAGAATATATTTTGTATTTCCAAACACCAACTTTAGTTGTAGGCTCCATTCATTGCTTATCTTTTGGACAATTGAAGATAAAATAGGGCTACACCACAAGGACATTGATGTAGTACATATCATATGCCAGATTGTATAGAGTAGCAAAATTCTATCCTCCATTACAATGGCATGCCACAAATCCTATTTATCTTAAGTATGTCTCTATGGACTATTGATCAAACCTTCAGCATGCTCATCTATTGATCAACTCTAGAAATAATTAACACATGCTCAAATATTTGATAATTGTAATTAATATGTTTATAAGATATACAACTATCAAGAAGACAAATTATAATTAAAATTCTTAAATTTGATCAAAACACTGAGTTAAACATGCTGCAATGATCTCGTGGGAATACATAGGCATTCTGGTGCTATAAGGATAGATTAACATAATTCTGAAGCATGTTCTACTAAATGTGGTTTAATATTGGTTCCCTTCAATTATTAGGTTATCTAATCACCTAAGAGACAGTAGTGTCCCATATGCATGTAATGCTGAAACATATAAATATTCCTTCACAAGTATCCACCTTAATGGATTTAGAAGAGATGAAGAATTATTTTTTTAAACTCGCCTTTGTGCATTGCTCAACTTATGGTTCCAAAGGAAACAACAGTGTTCTTGTTTTAGGAAAAAATTTACCAACAGCCTATTGTTTAAGAAGGGTTACTTTCTTCTTCACCTTAACACTTTTTGACATTATTTAATTTGGTATATCTTTGTCATAAATTTTTGTATAGAATAGTGTGCTAAAATAAGCATAAAATTGTGGAGCTGAAATTAGAACTTTCTTAAAGGAAGGCAAGGTTTTGTTTGGACTCTAAAATTTAACTTTTGACCAATAGACTGAGAGGACTTACCCATAATTTTGGCACTATGCTTCATCATCTATTGAAGATTATATCTGTGTCTTCAATCTGTGAGCAAAGAGCAAGTTTGATCATTAATTTTAACTGTTTCATGGGGCTCTAATGTTTTCTATTTTACAACTGACCAACTATTGAAGAATTCATCTACCTCTGATTTTTCTTTGCAAAAGAGACCACTTCTATAGCTTACCATCAACCTGTTACAAGTCGAATCATCCCAGTCGTCACTCTTTAAAACATGTTGATGCCCCTTATCATCTGTCTTGTATAGCCTTAGAATAAATATTAGTTATGCTTATTACATTGTCTAGATTCTCATTAAGACTTACAAATGGCATTTGAGTGCCTTCTTGCCTCTTTGATCTATTACTCATTGACTACATTACACAATGCAAAAGATATCCTTCTCTAGTGACATTTTTTGGATTATGGTAGACCATTTCCCACCAAAGTGAACATTGTCTAATATCTCATATATAACAACATTGTGAATAAAAAATATTTTTATAAGTTTACCCAGCCACATCATAGCCTGATTCAGCATTCCAAGGCTACAAAAATGATTAAGCAATGTACTATAGGACACCGTATCTGGGACAAAACTCATTTTAAAAAGTTTTTCTAATAAAGTAACAACCAGACCAAGGGAATCCTTGCAGAGTCCATCCAAAATTGTATTGAAAGTGAATGTGTCTGGAGAAAATCTTGTGGAAACAACGCTCTCAAGGAGATTAAAAGCTAGCTGAGTTATTTTTGTAATGCAAAGACCATTTATCAAAGTATTGTAGGTAATAACATCAGGAGCACAACCACTACATGATATCATGTTCATGATCTCCAAAGCTCGCTTCATATCAGCTGCCTTACAATGAGCATTAATTAAAATATTGTAGGTAAAAATATTAGGGGACAAGCCATTGCTTGGCATGAGGGTACAAAGCTGATTTGTTGTACTTATCATTTCTTCTTTACAAAATTCATTAATGAGAGTATTAAAAATAACGACATTAGGTGCAAGCGCAATTTTTAATCATTTCCTTTTCTAGCCCAAAAGCTGAGAATAAGTTTCCTTCCTTGCAATGTCCATCAATCAATGAGCTATAAGTGAAATTGTTAGGAAAAATGTGTTGATTTACCATTTCCATAAGGAATCTATGTGCCTGCTTTATGTAGCTTATCTTGCAAAGCCTGTTCATAAAAGGAGTGTAAGCAATAACATCAAGTGGAATTTCTTTCTTGTCCATTTGTGCCCACAGTTTAAAAGCTTGTTCTGCATTACCATTCTTGAGATGTTCATCAATCAATACACTGTGTACAGTTTTGTCACGAATCAAAACTTCTCCAAACATTTCCCTCACAAGAAAATGTGCCTCTTGTATATTACCTTCCTTGCATAACCCCATTGTAAGAGTAGTATAAGTAATCACATGAGGCAAAAGACCACTCTTTACCATATTTTCAAATAGTTTGAATGCAACACTTGTGCAGGAAACCCTGCAGTGTCCAACAATAATGATATTATACGTAAATTTTTTTGGAGCCAGACCATTTAGAATTAGTTGGTTTAAGAGTCTGACTGCTTCTTCTAGCCAACCAGCTCTACAATGACCTGAAATGAGCTGTAAGTGCACATATCAAGAGGTATGTTCCTTTCCAGTATGTAATGTAATATTTGATTGCCTCGCTTTTCTCTTCCAAACTTGAAATAACAAGCAATGAGTGTGTTGATCCCTAGAGCAACCTGGCTAGGTGGTCGACAGAGAAATGTGCTTGGACATTGTAGGAGTGGATTGAACTTCAAGAAATTAATTTGGATTGTGTTAGGGGAATATATAAGGAGTATGCAATATCCTTGGTAGGAATTGATCAAACCATTTGAAGGGGTATTAAAAGCCTAATTCAAGACTGGTTTGTGTAGACCTAGAAACCCATGGTAACCATCACCTTTGGGTTTGATATATATGTTTCCTGCCTTGTAGGATAGAAAGGTCTTCTGATGAGCCTATTCAACATAATTGCTTTCTATTGTGAAATTTTCAGGATTTTAATTAAATTGACATTTCACGTTATTTTTCGGCATGCTATAATGTTGTACATTATACCTCGTAGAATGAAAACTTCTCTATTGTTTTCTTCATGTAAATAAAGCCAAGACAATTTGTGTATTGTTCATCAATATAGATTTTATCTTGTGAAACATCTGCATAACATCATGAATTTGATTTTGCTTTCTTGTAATGTCTTCCAAAGGCTACCAATAATAGAAACCATTAACCTTTTTTTGTCAATTGGACCTTTGAGCATTTACAGGGCTGAAGACGCTATTATTGATGAAGTTCAATATTCTAATCACTTGTTCACCTTTTCTCATCCCTAAGAACCCTAAAGTTGGCATGATACCCTCAAACTATCTAGCATAGTTGGCTCGATTGCATTGTAATAGATTTGTAGGTTATTCTAGTAGTTGATTTTATTATTTTAAAGCAAACTTTTTCTAAGCTTCATCTAGATTGATCTAGTAAGATGCATACACGTGTATAGAATGAATGTTGTAAGTATGGATAAGTTTGTAATTATACACGGGGATAGTAGATGCAAATTAGATAAGGATACTCAACTTTGTTATAATAGATATTCTTTTTGAGAATTTTGGAATTTGAATTGTCTAGAGTTTAGAAATGATAGGGGTAATACCTTGGATTTCATCTAAGGGTTATTATTGAAGGGCCTTTTTGTGTCCATTGATTAGATCTTGATAGTTTTGTGTTCTATTTTTTGACTCATCAAATTTGTTTGCCTTGCTTTTGGATTACTAGTATTTATGAATATCTTATGAGGTTGTTATAAGCACTAGTTTGAAAACTCAAGTTAGGGAACAAAGCAAATGAGAAATGTCTAGTCCAAAAAAAGGCAAAAATTGTATAGGGTCCATATAAATATATTCAAAACAAGACAAGAAATGTCAATCTATAAAACAAAACTTCAACTTGCCTTTGTAACATTGGGAAGGAGTCTCTTCAACATTTCCAGCTGTTATTTGATCCTTTCACACCACCTTCTTTCTGAAATCTCTTTCAATGGATCAACTTTGAAGCATTCATGAGCTCTCCTCTGCTACAATCAACCACCAAAGAACCCAAGATGTCAAACCCTACTGGTGTTGATGCTATTAAACCCTTTTGCTGCGTAGTCCTGGCCACAAATCACAGTGGTAGAAAATGGTTCAGTGCATGAGTCTTTTGGGTCACGTAACAATAAGATTAGGGTGGCAAACATAACTTTTTTCAATTTTTGCTTTGTGTGAGCTCGTGTTGGTCAAAATTTTGACCAACACAGGCTCATATTTAACAAAAGTCATCATAATTTGACCAAATTGACCCCAAATTATCAGATGGTCAAAAGTTTTGGTCAAAAATTTGAGTCAAATGTACTAGTGTATTGACTCAACATGCTCTATCTTATACATGTTGTGCTCGACATATACTACTTGTTTGACATGAAATAAGTAAATGACTTAAGTGCATAGATACTCACTAGTCAAAACCAATCTGGGATCAAAAAATCTCCCCTTTTGACATGAGTGTCAAAAATACTTGGTCATGCATTAATACTTTTATTCTTACAAGCATAACATATTTCTTATTTGAATTTTGTACAAAATTTCAAAATAACAAAATTTTGCAACAAATTATACCTCAAAATCTTATAACTCCCCTTGAGTTGTTAGATCAAGTTTTGTACTCAAAATGTTACTCCTACTTAGTCAATGTGCCTCAACTGTTACTCTTTTACAAGCTTCTTTGCTTTCTCCCCTATGCTCTTCCTCTTCCTTAGCTCAGCTCTCTTTCTCCCCCTTTTTGACATTGATGTTGATGGGCTATACACTAATAGTGTGTTTGTCCAAGAAATATTTATGGACCTCAAGGATAATATTAAGAGCTATAACCCAATTGTCACAAGCTACCTCCAAAAACTTAATTTGGATGGCCATCTTGATAGCAAGGTGAACTAGGCCATCTAATGTAGAATGATTGGGGTCTTTCTACATAAGAGTCTTTACATAGCCTAACTCCTTGTGAAAAATCTCCATGTGAGGAGTCAATGTAGTTTGGATGCTTATAAGTTTAGCTGTTATGTTGGATTTGTCTATAGATAATGCTGCTAACTGACTCTAGGTTTGCAATAAATTCCTGATATACTTCTCACTTTGAGCTGGAGTCCTAGAAAATTTTGCACTTGATGAATTTATTTGACTTTACAAGCTCAGAAAGTCACTAAGGAATTGAAGGATTAAAAGCCTAGCCAGGTAACCTTAGAGTTGACTCATTAGCATGCCTTGTTAGTATGAAAGGATACTAGTGCCACATAGAGTTACTAGGGGGCCGAAGGATTAAAAGACTGGCTAGGTAACCCTAGCATTGATTCGTGTGATGACACTTGCCCACTAGCAGTATAGATTTTCTACATGTCTGTGTTTGGCTTTGGGTCTAGATGTCGATTTATCTTGGAACTGTTAGATTGCTTATAGGGTTTCCTAGACTTAGAGATTACTTTTGATATTTGGATTGATATATTGTTTAGGACTTGAGACTATCTCCTCAATGTGGTGGGAGTGGGCCTTTTTGGGTTACCATGCAGTCAGGTGGTAGTGATTTTTACTCTTACCATTGAGATCCATCTGTTGATACCATGGTTGGAGTTTCTTTGTCTGCATTTCCTTTCATTTTATCTTGTGTATTGTGATGGATGGTTGTATCTTTATGATGGATGGTTTTACCTATTGTATTGTACTTTGTTTCATGGATCCAAAAAGGATTATGCAATCTATTTTTATAAATATATATTCTTTTAGCCTTTCATACTCTGTGACATGTACAGTGGATGATTGAGAACTCCAAATTTTATTGCCAAGCGACATTCAGAACAAATGTATATTATTTAAATGGATTTTGGACTTTTAATTATTCTTTAATGTGGAAGTGGTATTTGTTAGACTTAGTGTTAATTAAATTTAAATGTGACTCAATGTCTTGGGATCCTTAAAGAATGTAATCTATTAAGTTTGCTTATGTATAATTATATGTTATTGCTTTTGCTACTTCATGTTTGACATGTATGCTATTTTTTCTTTAATTTTTTTTTTGGAAAACTTAGTAAAAATTTAGGTTAATTCTTTTGGATCCCTTGGCAGGGTGTTACATCTGGTATCTGAGCACGATTTCTACATTGGGAGCTATGGGCATATTGGAATGCCACTATTTGAACAAAAATGAAATTTAAACTATTATGTGTATCTATTTCAAACTGAAACTTGAACTGAAACAAAACCTTGACTTTTAGTTGAATACTTTAAAACTTGAACATTTAGACTTCAAAACTAAAATATACTTAAACCTAAAAATAAACAAAATTGAAAGTTGAACTTATACTGTTCAAAAAACATGTGCCTTTTATGTATGCCTTATAGTAGTATGTTTTATGGTTATTATAGCATCTTGTATCTTGGATATTATTGTAGGATGGTATCCAAGATGAGATCTTATGTTAGAGGTTGTAGCCTAGGCTATGGTAGAGGCCATGGATGAGGCAAAAACACCTGTGAACATGAGTCTATCCACGAAGGGCATACTCAGGAAGGTAATAGGGAAGAACATGTCAGTGCGCATCAAGAAGAGAACTATGGAGAGTGGCAGGCTGACTCTAAGGATGTTGACCTGAGGCAAATGATGAAAACCATCATTGATCACCTACCTCCTATTCATGGCCAAGATAGAGCACATCAGATAGGACCTGAACATAGACCCAGGTCTAGGAGCCCTCGAAGGGATCGAAAAAGATCCATTATATTTTCTTAGATGAAGGGTTTTTAGAGGTCCAAGGTCAAGCCCTTTAATAGGTATGGTTTAGGTTATGTAGCCAAGCAATGACTTATCGCTCTTGATAGGGTTTTTTTTATTTAGGACTTTGATAGTAATGTCAAAACTAGGTTTGCCATTACCAACCTGAAACTCTTTGGAGCCACTTGGTGCGCTATTGAAGAGAAGAAGTTGGGAATATACATGAAAAATGTTATATGGGAGTTATTCTTGGAAAAATTCCATAAGAAATTCCTACTAGAGAAATGGAAGCAGCATAGAGAAGATGAGTTCCACAACCTAAGATAGTTCACTATGACTATAGTAGAGTATGTGCGTAAGTTCTGTGAGCTCATGCCCTTTTTGAGAATTAGTGATAACCCAACATATTTGGCACAAAATTTCATTAGAGACTTGGACAACTATCTAGATGGGGGTGTTAAGGTGTTTGAACCTAAAAACCTAAAAGATGCGATACATCAAGCCATCCTTGTAAGAGCAGAGTGTTAACCTAGGATATGGTGGTTTTGTAGGAGCACCTACAACATCGGGATCAAAGGGTAATTAGGGAGTAGGTGGTAATAAGAAACCTTCTTCTGGAGGTAATCACTAGCAGGGAGAAACTTATACTCCAACACAAAGTGGTGGCAGTGGTTCCAATGCTAGGAGCTATCATAATGCTCAACACAACAAGCAAAATCAATACACTTAGCCCACACAAAGTAACTAGTTTAATACTAGTGGGAGTAGCATTCAACAATCTAGTGCACTTCGAGTGTAGAGGAGCTTCGATGGAGAGTGTTTATCATGTGGAAAACACAAACACAAGTCATCCCATTTCCCTCAAGAGAAACCACAATTCTCAGGCTAGAGACTTGTAACTTTAGAACCTATAGTTGGAGACATGGGTAGGTCCCAGAGAGTATTCTTGGTAGAGTCATATCCTCCTAAAAGGGGAAAGGGTCCAATGGGATCTGCTTTGTGATTTCTTTAGATTTACCTTTTTTGAAGGCTTCTAGGAGTAAGCCTAAGTCTAGGGGGAGTGGATGTAGTGCTTGCCCCTAATTTTCATTATGTTATTTTGCTGAACTCATTTAGGCCAATTTATGCTTGTTGATTAGTAGCACTATCTTTCAGATTATTAGATATTGTTTCATATTTAGTTGATTTAATGATGAGACTACTTGGTACTATTTACTTCATGTATGCACGATTATGATTATTACAATGATTTTAGTCATTTGGTGATGAGTAGATAGATGGATTATACTTGTTTTCTTATGGATACTTACCTCATACTGCATGTGTATAGTGTGTGTGTGTGTGTGTGTATTTTCTTTATGTATGGTGTTTTCAATGTGGTTAAGGAAGTGAGTCATAGTCACCTGCTAGTCGAGATCTACACGATGCACCACTTCTTGCCATTTCCTATTTAGTCTAGAATATTATTTTTGTACATGCATGGTTTTTATGTAGATTGCAGGTACTGGGTATCAACTTCCCTAAAATGCTAGGATGAGCGTACCTTATCACATTATGTCAATGGTAAGAGAGGGGAGATAAATTCTTAAGTCCAAATCCTAACCTTTAAACCCATTTGTCCTAGAAATTTAGGACAAGTATTTGAGTTAGTTACCTTTTGAATGCATCGAATGATGTAAATTTGTGATTATAACCCTTTAGTTTGTTCTTATGCGTATTTTTCTATGATGGGTTTTTCATATTTTGTCTTATTAGTCTATGGTGATTTTTCTATTAATTATGTCTAATTAAAAGATTAAATTATTAGTTTAATTTAATGGAAAATTATTATGATATTTTTAATATTTAATTAATTTGAAAATTAATTAAATAAAAAGGAATTAAATTTAAAGATAAAGTTATAAGTTTAATTTTAGAATGTGATAATATTCTTTTAATTTAATAATAATATATTTAGAGTTGATTTCTAAATAAATTCTAAATACTATTATTTTTAAGTTAATAAATATTTTATCAATTAACATTTCAAAAATAAATTAAAAAGTGAAAAAGGTGTTAATTTATTAAAATTTTTAAGATTTCATAAAGTGTATATGAGATTAAAATTTAATAAATTAATTAAAAAGAGAAGTCAAGTGAAATTAAATAAAGTTATAATTCAATAAAGGTACATGAAAAAGATAAAGAAAAGATAATAAAGAGGTAAAGATCGGTAAGCAAGGATTCCTCTTGGGTGATTGCACAATTAGTGGCCTGATTTTAGGAGAGAACTCATCACAACTGAGGGTTCATTTTCGAAGGACCGTGAATTTTGGAAACAATTTTTGGAAGAGAGAAGGTTTTGAGAGGAGAAGTTTCTCTCACAAATCTTTTTGGGCATTGCATTATTACCATTACAATCCTGGTAGATTCTTGTGAATAATTTGCATAGTTAATTATGCTATTTCTTTTCCTATCTTTTTCATGTCTGTGGAATGATTATCAGAATAATTTTTTGTGATGAGTATTTCAATATTGTGAATTTTTGGTATGCACGTTGATTCTACTGTATATGTAGAGATTGAAATATCTTAGAATCCTCGTTGAGTAATTTTACAAATTAGTAGTTTAATCCAAAAGGGTTTGTATTGAAATAAAAAATTTAAGTAGTAAATATGACTAGTTGGTCATATTTTCCCTATCAGAGAGTTGCTAGGATTTTTATTATATATATATATATTAAAAAAAAATGTATTTACAAATGTGTTAAGGGGGATTGGTTTTAAAAATAAAATGAAAAAAAAATAAATTTATGAGGGAGGGGGTTCTACCCCATCTCTCCCCTCATTGATTGGACGACTTGCTACTGCTGATGCAGGGTACTGTGATAGTGGCAGTACATAGTACTGTTGCAACAGTAGGCCATGGGCCATATATTAGGCCGGCGACAAGGTAAGGAAAAGGGTGTTGATTTAAATTATTTTAATTTTAAAATTTTGAATTATTATTTTATTAATAATTTTTAATATTATTTGTTAATAAAAATTATTAATAGTATTTTAATATTATTATTAAATTAATTCATAAGTAATGAATATTAATTATTAAAGAGTTCTTTTATTAAGAGTTTTAATTAATTAATAATTAATGAATATTAGTTATTAAAGAATTCTTTTATTAAGAGTTTTAATTAATTAATAATTAATGAATATTAGTTATTAAAGAATTCTTTTATTAAGAGTTTTAATTAATAAATAATTAATGAATATTAGTTATTAAAGAATTCTTTATTAACAATTTTAGTTAATTAATAATTAATGCATATTAGTTATTAACGAATTTTTAATTAAGAATCACAATTATTAATAATTAGCAATTATTAAATTTAGTAATTTGGATTATTAGTGAAGCTAATTTGAATGTAATGATAGATATCATGTAAAAGATGTTTAATTATATTTATTGTTATTATTATTTAATGAAATGATTATTATTGGGATTGCGGGTATTTAATTTTTAATAATCAATAATTATTATAAATTAAATAAATAATTATCCTTAAACTTATTTTTGAATAATTGACTTGAGAGGAAATCAGGATAATTGTACATTTTATTCGAATATAAGAATGGGGTAAATTGCAAGGGTTAAATTGTAAATGGTAGGTATTCAAAAACTGACATGGAATGGAAACTTTACATTACTGTTTAACTCAACTGCATGTTCTCAAATCAAACCAAACTATGAAACCTAGACTATTATTTGTATGTTGTCTATGTTTTAGGTTTTGGGTTGACTAGAGTGTTGACCAGTTCTAAGATGTCTACCAAAGGCTTGGGGGTTATGTTATTGTGATGTTACGATGAGTTGATCTTGATCTTTTAAAATCAACCATGGTAATGTGTTGGTATGCTCTATGATGAGTTGTATTTATTGTTCATTATTGCTTTCCAATATTCTTGTGTGAAGCTAAGGTGAATGTTATGACATATTTGACTTGACCTTTTTGAGTCTTCAATCAATATTTTTGGGATGCTTTCCAGTTGCTCATAGAGAAATGATGTCTTATTATGAATTATCTTTTGATACTTTCTAGTCACTTGTATAGGACTAAAGGTGATATACTATATTCTTTGTTTTATACTTTTATGAGCCTAAGGTAGGTAATTTGTATGTTAAGTTGGGAAGTGGCTTGCAATGAAGGTCAGGATGCGAAGTGGCTGCCATGGTAACCCATTGTAAGTAGTTTAATAAGTGATAAAATTTCATTAAATGGGTTAAAATGAATTAATAAGATATCGGTACCATAGAAAGTCACTAAGGGGCTGGATGATTAAAAGACTAGTTGGGTAACATTAGAGTTGACTTGTTAGTATGCCTTGTTAGTACGAAAGGATACTAGTTTCGCATAGAGTCACTAGGGGGCCAAAGGATTAAAAGACTAGCCGAGTAACCCTAGCATTGATTCGTGTAATGACACTTTCCCACTAGTAGTATAGATTTCCTACATGTCTGTGTTTGTCTCTAGGTCTAGATGTCAATTTATCTTGGAACCTTTGAGTTAGATTGCTTATAGGGTTTCCTAAACTTAGAGATTACTTTTGATATTTGGATTGATATCTTATTTGGGACTTGATACTATCTCCTTAGCATGGTGGGAGTGGGCCTTTTTGGGTTACCATGCAGTCAGGTGGTGGTGATTTTTACTCTTACCATTGAGATTCATTCGTTGATGCCATGGCCAAAGTTTCTTTGTCTACATTTCCTTTCATTCTATCTTGTGTATTGTGATGGATGGTTTCACTTATCATATTGTACTTTGTTTCATGGATCTAAAAAGGATGATGCAATCTATTTTTATAAATGTATATTCTTTTAGCCCTTCATACCCTGTGACATGTACATTGGATGATTGGGCATTTCAAAATTTATTGCCAAGTGACATTTGGAACAAATGTATATTATTTAAATGGACTTTGAAATTTTAATTATTCTTTCATTTGGATGTGGTATTTGTTAGACTTAGTTTTAATTAAATTTAAATGTGACTCAATGTCTTGGGATCCTTAAGAAATGTAATATGTTATGTTTGCCTATGTATGATTGTATGTTATTGCTTCCACTACTTCATGTTTGATGTGTATGTTATTCTTTCTTTAAAAATAAAATGTTTGCCAAACTTAGTAAAACCTTAGGTTAATTCTTTTGGATCCCTTGGTAGGGTGTTACATCTAGTATTAGACCGTGAGTTCTACATTGGGAGCTTTGGGCATATTGGAATGCCACTAGTTGTTAGCTAGTTGAACAAAAATGAAATTTAAACTATTATGTGTATCTATTTCAAACTGAAACTTGAACTGAAACACAAAACTTAGACTTTTAGTTGAATACTTTCAAACTTGAATATTTACACTCCAAACTAAAATATACTTAAACCTTAAAAAGGAAAAACTAAAAATTGAACTTATACTATTTTCAAAATATGTTTCTTTTATATATGCCTTACAATAGTATGTTTTATGGTTAACATCTTGTATCTTGGATATTATTGTAGGATGGTATCTAGGATGACATCTTATATTAGAGGTCATAGCCTAGGCCATGGTAGAGGTTGTGGATAAGGCAAAAACACTAGTGTACATGGGTCTATCCATGGATGGCCTATTCAAGAAGGGAATAGGGAAGAGCATGTAAGTGAGCATCAGGAAGAGAACTGTGGAGAGCGATAGGCTAACTCTAAGGATGTTGACCTGAGGAGAATGATGAAAACCATCATTGACCACCTACCTCCTATTCATGGCTAGGATAGAGCACATCAGACATGACCAGAGCATAGACCTAGGTCTAGGAGCCCTCTAAGGGATCAAAAAAGATCCATTGTATCTGCTCAGATGAAAGACCTTTTGAGGTCCAAGGTCAAGCCCTTTCATCGACATGGTTCAAGTTATGTAGTTGAGCAATGGCTTATTACTCTTGATAGGGTTTTTGCTATTCAAGACTTTGACAGTAATGTCAAAGCTAAGTTTTCTATTACCAACCTAGAACTCTTTGGAGCCACTTGGTTGGCTATCGAAGAGAAGAAGCTAGGCATAAACATGAACAATGTCACATGGGAGTTATTCTTGAAAAAAATTTGTGAGCGATTCCTTCTAGAGGAGTGGAAGCAACATAGAGAAAATGAGTTCTACAACTTGAGATAGTTCACTATGACCATAGTAGGGTATGGGCACAAGTTCTATGAGCTCAAGCCCTTTTCAGAAATTAGTGATAACCCAACATAGTTGGCACAACATTTCATTAGAGGCTTGAACAACCATCTATTTGGGGGTGTTAAGGTGTTTGAACCTAAAACCCTCAAATATATGGTACATCATGCCATCCTTGTAAGAGCAGAGTGTTAACCTAGGACATGGGGGTTTTGTAGGAGCACCTACCATATCAGGATCAAAGGGTAATCAAGGAGCAGGTGATAATAGAAAACCTCCTTCTAGAGGTAATTAGTAGCAAGGAGAAACTTATCCTCTAGTACAAAGTGGTGGCAGTGGTTCCAATGCTAGGAGCTATTGTAATGCTGAGCATAACAAGTGAAATCAATACACTCAACCCACATAGAGTAACCCATCTAATGCTAGTGGGGGTAGCATTCAACTATCTAGTGCACTTGGAGTATAGAGGAGCTTCAATGGAGAGTGTTTCTCATGCGGACAACTCAGACAAAAGTCATCCCATTACCCTTAAGGGAAACCACAATTCTGAGGC